>CAIGQV010019951.1:22804088-22820121 GCA_903798115.1 Danio jaintianensis | reverse complement strand
TATCTATCTATCTATCTATCTATCTATCTATCTATCTATCTATCTATATCTGTGCCCATTCATCCATCTATCTATCCATCTATGTGTCCATCCATTCATCCATTCATCCATCCATCTATTTATATATCTATGTCTGTTTGTCCATCTGTGTCCCGGCTGGGTCAGTTGGCATTTCTGTGTGGAGTTTGCATGTTCTCCCCGTGTTGGCGTGGGTTTCCTCCGGGTGCTCCGGTTTCCCCCACAGTCCAAAGACATGCGCTATAGGTGAATTAAATAAGCTAAATTGGCCGTGGTGTATGTATGTGCATGTGAGAGTGTATGGGTGTTTCCCAGTACTGGGTTGCAGCTGGAAGGGCATCCGCTGTGTAAAACATATGCTGGATAAGTTGGCGGTTCATTTCACTGTGGCGACCCCTGATGAATAAAGAGACTAAGCCAAAGCAAAATAAATGAATGAATAAAATACATAATTGCTCATAAGTTTGTAATAATTTTTGATTAATTCCATCTAACATAAAAATGACTATATAATATATATATTTTATACTGCCATTTACATTTAATGTCCATAAAAGTTTCATAAAGATGGTTTAAACTAATATTTTTCTAAGTACAGTACTATGAAGGAAGCATATGTTGATATTAAACACTGCTTCTTTTGTCTTTATTAAATACATTCTCAATTTCTTTAGATGAAAGGAGCAATACAGTGTAACTGAAAGTCTTTTTAAACATTTCTTAAAAATCTGATTTCTTTTATATGTCGTGTAAAAAGGAATATTCTATCTAAATGAAGTCCAAAGCTGCAGTTTAGCTGCTGTACAAAATTGCAGGAGCTATTTATTTCCAATTTTATAGCTTCATTACAGCACAGAGCTGAAATAACCATGTATCCTGTATTTCACCAGAATCCATAAAGGTGCTGTGGCAACCGGTATTTTCTGTTTGCTGCATTTTTCACTGCAGTTATTGCTGAGACAATCTGCTTTGGCCAATTATATGATTAGACAGGTACACTTGGCAAAAAGGGGTAAATTGTTTCCCAGTCAGCAATTTCTGGCAATCTGCAGACAAAAATGAAACAATATGCATCCAATATGTCTCAAATAAAAGAAGGCTGAATGTAAAGGATGTCGTACATCTGCTGAGTTTCAACTTCAGATTCTAGGCTTGAAAAAATGTGTCATTTTAGAAATGGTAAATAAAGCAAACACGGCAGTTCAAGAGCTTAAATGGGAAGACTAGCAGACGGATGAATAACTGATGAAAGCTATTGTATAACACTAAAAATTTCCTTTCATTTCAATGTTATTTAAACTAAAAATTTTCACAAACACCAAATATAAACATGAGCATATTGACAACACAAATAAAGTTTATTGTTTAATTTAATATTAACCTCATATAAGGAGATGGTGGGCACAATGTTTACAGCACAAGCCTAATCTTGGATTAATTTTGGAGACCGCCACTTGGAGATTATCCTCCATGTTCAGTCGTGGCCTTTATTTTTAATCTATGCGAGTTCCATAAAGGTGTCAAATTTTACCATTGTGCCATAAAATCAATCTCCCGCAACTGATGTTATTGCTAATTCTAATGTAATCACCCCAAGACTCGCTATATATATAAATAAAATAAAGAAAAAGAAAAATCTAAAAGCTGATGGCTTTTTATTTGCATGTATTTTTAATGCAACTATTAAATACTAGTTTTATCTTCTGTAGGCTATTGATGAAATATGGTATTTATAATAGTTTAATCAATTTTTTTGGATTTTTAGAAATCCCTAAGCAAACCCTCCTGATTGTTCCGACCACCACTCTGGGAACCCCTGATATACACTCAAAAAAATGATTTTGCTGCTTGTTCAAACTACTTAATTAAGATGAGTTGAAACAAGATTTATTTTGGGACAACTTAATTGTTTGTTCAACCACTTAAATTTGTTAAGTTAACCTAATCGATTTGTGTTGGGACAACATGAATGAATTGTGTGGAACCCTGCATTTTTTACAATGTATCTCACAGATCCTAATTAATATAAGCACAGTTTCAGACCAATTGTAAACTAAAATAAAAGAATACAAATTTTCCAGGACAACAATATATTTCTACTGAAACAATGTACGTTTTCTCTCTTTTTTCCCACGTGACCAAAATTGGTCTGTAATTTTCCAGATTTTCCAGGACAAGTGGGAACCATGACTGTTATTGGTTTGGTTGGTCGCTAGATTGTTGCTAGGGTGTTCTGGATGGTTAGCGCAAATAAAACAACAACAACAACAACAACCAGTTATCTAAGATATTCTGTGAAGGACAAATATTGCATTAAAATGTTCTTCTTAAAATGACCTGCCTCAACAAGGCCATTTTTGTTTTGCTAGCAAATATTTTATATGCGTCAAAGAACTAGAAGACTAATTTCAAGGTCAGGCATGAGAGTTCACTAGGTGAGCATTTCTAAGCCTCACAATATAATGAAAAAGAGCAGAGCTATTCCCCTCAGTGGCCACTTACCAGACAGAAAAGCCAAGTGGTCTGAAATCAGAGGTGAAATGGGTTTCAGCTGTACTATATGCTGCAAACACACGTGTGCAGGGATGAGGCCGAAGAGAGATGGATGGATCGATACTGTTCAAGAGTGATGGAAAAACTGTCGGACGCTGGGCTGATGGAAAACAGAAGGTTGTGTCGGAGTCTTTCCTAAAACAAGGAAGAAATGATCTGTAAGCCTGAGGGAGTCTGTGGGACACAAATGACTGACTCTCTGCCTGACAGCTAATATGAGCTGAGAATCTGTATACAGAGTGAGCAATGAGCTATTCCATAACAAGGAAAAATCACGTCTCTTAAGGTCCTTGCACACTGAAGTCAGTGAAGTTTTCACATGCGTTTTTTCGTATTCATATCCGAAAAATATGTCATGCACACTGAGTCCAATTAATCCGTTATAAAAAACGCAAAACATTTGGGAGTCACAAAATCATTAGTCACAATGTGTTCATCCAATACTGAATTTTTTTTATGATGGACAAAAGTTTCGGAGGCAGTGTGACAATACGATTCACACAACATGAGGTCAAATTTATTTTTTAACATGTGAAAACTGCAGACGAAAATTTCTGATACAGTGTGCGATAACCTTTACTCTTAAAGGGATAGTTTGTTTTTTAAATATATTTTGAAGACAGCTGGAAAACTGTAATTTCAGTCTTTAAATTCCACAGTTGTTTATGCTACTATAGTTGTCTATGGTTACAGGTTTTTAGCTTTCTTCATAATATCTTGTTTTGTGTTCAGCAGAAGAAAAACTCATGAAGATTTGGAACCATTTGAGGGAAAGTAAATAGTCAGTAAATTTTCATTTTTGGGTGAACTATCGCTTTAAATATAATGGTTAAAAGCAGCGATGACATGAAAGAACCATATTTGGAGATTGTATACAGGGATGACAGTTTGGGTTCCCTAAAGCAGTGCTTCTCAACCACGTTCCTGGAGGACCATCAACCCTGCATGATTTGGATGTCTCCTTTGTCTGTCAAACCCATGACAGGTCTTTCAGTCTGTGCTAATGAGCTGATGATCTGAATCAGGTGTATCTGGTTAAGGAGACATGGAAAATGTGCAGAGCTAGTGGTCCGCAGGAACGTGGTTGAGAAGCACTGCTTTAAAGAACATAAATAATATATATTTAATGAATACTATGTAATAATTCTTTTGTTATCTCTCATTTGTCTCTGTTGCCATTTATAAGAAAACAAAACTTCTGAAAGCATCTTGAGTTATTGATTTCTTTTAAAGGCTTTTGAAAACTCATCTTTTTGAAAAAGGCTTCAAACAGTGAATCATATTTAATTGGCAGCAGTTGTGAATAGGTTATGTGAGCGTTTGAAGTGTTTTTTTTTTTTGCCTTGCCTTATTGTCTAAAAAGCTTTTGGTGTATAAGACTTTAAAGTTTAAGTTTTCTAACTGCCATTTTTAACTGGAAACCTTTATGCATTTTGACTCTTCATTAACACAACAATAACACAACAGAAGCCTGAAAAAAACACACAAAAAAGTATTTAAAGTGCAAGTTTTGGAAGATAACACCATTAATGTGTTCTATCTGAACATTGTTGTTTTGATGTCATGCACATGTACAGTATTAGCTGCTCAGTCTATAGACTTACATGAGTTCTTGACTACAAAACAACAATGTAGTGCTTCTTTAAAATGTGCTATTGCCAACTACTGGGCTAACATGAATAATGCAACATTTATTTTACAGATGCATGTGAATCTAAAAAAAATATATAAATAAAGAGAAATATTTTCTGTTAGTACATTGTTGTCTGGTAAACTAAACCCTGAGTAGCTTTAGATAAGCTTAACATCTAGTTGGACACGCCCCCTGTCCATCTAAGCAATCAGATTCATTTACTCATCACTATTAGTACTCTGCTGGATTGGATTGGTTATAAATTCCAGTGATTTGGTATGCACAGCAGAGAAAATTTTGCTGAAGTAGGAGAAATTTTTGCTTAAAAGCAGCTTAACATTTTTGTCTCTCAATATCTTACATTATTTTCAGCCCAGGTGTATTGAAAATGTTAGGATGGATTTTACTCAGACTTAAATGTGCCCTGTAATAAAACAACAAGAACTCTGAAATCTGAAGAAAAAGGCCCAGGATAGACTTTGACACATTCTTGCCCTTTTTCTGAACTTTCCTTTCCCTCTGGTATTGATAAATACTCAGGTGTGACTGGTAATGAGGTTTTGTTGAATATTTTTGATAACTTTTGATTAAATCCCAACAGATGAGTAAATCTTTAAGTCACTGGTTAACTTCAACAAAATATCTATTCATTGCTCTACTATTTAAAAAGAAGTACAAAATGTCTCTGGGTTTTGAGTCTGTACCCAGACCGTCCCGTAGTTAAGAGCTCTCAAGCTCTCAAGCTCAATATGTATAATTTGGACTTCCATCTATACTCTTGAGTATAGACTAATTGGGTATTAATTAAAAAGTTGAAAATGCGAGAAAAATAGCTGCTGGTAATAAATGTTCACATTTTTTTTCTCTAAAGTCACAATACCATTTTATCTTAGAGATAAAATAATTTAAAATTTGTTCTGGCTTTAACTATCTACAGTCTATTAGACAAATGTGGGACTGGTTGAGGATGGATGTTAAAGTATATTAAATTGTGTCCCTCCATATACTGTACCATATAAGCCCAATCTGTGGCAAAAAAAAAAACTAAAAACTTGCTTCATTAGTTTCAAAGGCATCTCAGGACAAACAAAGTTGATACTCAAATGAGCCCTAACTAAGAACTCCAATTAATCTCCTGAGCTAAACGAATGTTCAGATAAGCTCTGGAAAGCATGTAAAAGAGTCTTGACAATGTGGTGCTGAATATTGATTAAGTGAGAGGTTCAACAAACACTGATGAATAAAAGATTAAATGGCTCTTTTGGCCAGCGATCCATTCATAATCCTGAAAGCAGTCCATTGAATTGATTGGAGGAGTTGTGTGCCAATTGCATATGATGGGTTTAGATTTTTAGTTATATTTATATGGTCACTGACATATCTGATATGATTTAGTTTTTAATTAGCTGAAAGTGACAATGACTTCTGAACTAAGTATTTTATCAGTTCAGAGTAAACTATATACGACTAATTGCCATTGTGTATTACATTTATTTGGTTTTCCAATTTTTTTGTTCCAAAGTTTCAAGTTCCAAATATTGAAAATATTAACAAAAATATTTTATAAAATATAAACGTTTTTTTTTTTACTTTTTAAAATTACACAAGATCTTAAAATGAACTAAATGAATGTCTAAATCAACTTCAAAATTGCTACAAATAATATTTTGCAGTTTCAATAGTCTTTCATTTGCAAAAACTGTAATTCTATTTATCTGAAACAGATGATTAGTAAAATTTTCATAAAGCGGTTGTTGTTAAGTTGCAGATCGCTGGAGAACTACAGTTCTGCCACTGAAATGAACTACAACTCCCATCATGCACCTCACACACACACCAGTTCCGAATTACCAATGATTGCACACACACCCAGCTGAAGTTCATGTAGACTGATTAGTTGGACTATATTTACTGTTTTCCCCATGAAGCATTTCAAAGCATTTTTCCCTGTTTGTCCTGCCGTGTTTTTGATCCTTGTCTTGTTTACTGTTTTTGATTCTTTGCCACCTGTCCTGACCATTTGCCTGTTTCTGACTACACCCTTTGGATTACCCTCATGCTCCAGTTTGCACCTGTTTGACCACTGCCTGCCTGACTATTCTCTAAATAAACTGCACATGGATCCTCATCTCTGTTGCCAGACTCACTACGTTACAGATGTGCAACTAACATGAATCCACTAAAATACTTTATTTGCCAAACAAATAAATCTGCAATAATCCTCCTATTCTTGATCCAATGAGTGCAAGTTACAAATAGTCCTCAAGACATTGCTATGGGTTGCTAGGATGTTTTGGGTGGTTGCTAGGTGGTTCACATAAAAAGACCCAACAACCTGTGTGTCACCATCCTGCACTTTGTCTCCATTCTCCACTTTGACCTCCCTAGAGGTCCCTGTGTTCCCTCCTCTGCCTTAGTTCTTCCTCGTGTGTTCTTGTTTACTTAACTTCGATCACCTGTGACTTGTTCCAGTCAGGGTATTTAAGTTGTCACTTTTTCTCTGTTCCTCACTCAGTTTTTGAGTCAGGACCCTGTGAACTTGCCTAGTGCTCCCTTGAACTCCTGATCTACATCTAGTAAGACTCTTTTGTTTTCCCTGTTGCTTGCTGGCTTATTGTTTGTTTGTTCTCTCCCATCGTGGAGTTTTCTTTGTATGTTTATAATACTGTTAAAACCTTTTGAATACCTCATCGGAGAAGAACCTTTGTTGCCTGTTTTGCTACCTCATTCTGAGAAGAATCTAAGTTGACTTTTTTTTTTATATATCCAACACAACTGCCCCTGTGGCTCAGTGGTTCGCCACTCTCCAGTCTCCGCACCAGAGACCTGGGTTCAATACCCATCCTCAACACTGTGATATTCTATGCAGGATTATTTAGAAATATTTCTGGATATTAAAGTCTGCATGAAATGGAAGCTGCAGCTTTTTTTCTCATATTGTGATGCAGTTCCTAAGGAAACAGAATTTCTTTTCTACTGCGAGCTGATTGGATGTAGTGAAGTAGGCATTTTATTCAGAAAGATTGGGAAAAGAGTTTAGGGAGAGTTATTACAACCTAACAGACACATCCTCCTCACCATTTCTGTTTGTTATCACAGCGCTGTCAAAATTGACAGTTGAAGGGGCGTGGCTAAGTATTAGCCACGCCCAATACCTCAGACAGACGTAATCTGAGAATTCAACTGAAAACGAACAGGAAGTGCACTTTTAGATTTCAATTAAAGATTACAAGGGCAAACTTTTTTTTTGTCTTAATGACATGCACAGGTGAATTTTTAGCCACAAAACTATCAATGTCAGCTAACAAAATCAATATGGTTAGTTTGATTTCATGTGTACTTTAAAGAGAAAAGTGTGAGTAAAAATATTTGTTGCGTAAAACTTGATTTATGCATGCAAACTGACTGGATTATTGGAGAGTTAATGTTTCTGTACATACCAGATCTATCATTTGTTCATTCTTCTTCAGCTTAGTCCCTTATTTATTAGAGGTTGCCACAGTGGAATGAACCACCAACTATTCCAGCATATGTTTTACAAAGCCAAAACCCAGTACTGGGAAACACCCATACACTCTCGTACTCACACTCACGTACTCACACTACGGCCAATTTAGGTTATTCAATTCACCTACTGTATAGTGCATGTCTTTGGACTGTGGAGGAAAACGGAGCACCCGGAGGATACCCACATGAACACGGGGACAACATGCAAACTTCACACAGAAATGCCAACTGACCCAGTTGGGACTCGAACCAGCAACCTTCTTGCAGTGAGGCGACAGTGCTAACCACTGAGCCACAGTGCCACCCATACCAGAACTAAAGTTTTACAAATTCCACTATATTGCTATCATGAGCATTTAAGAGTTTGGAAAGTCTAGAATCAATATTTAATAGATTGAAAATCATCGGCTTCAGCAGGTAAAATGACTCCCTTTCAGCTCCAAATGAATAATCAGATACTTCGTCTTGATAAATATGAAGACTTTGTCGTGTTTCAGCATGTAAATCTTCAACAACATTACATAACGACAGGAGTGGATGTGTCTGCAGGGACAAAAACTCGTGTGGCTGGCACTTCAACGTGTGAGATATTGTCCGTGACAGACTATAATTAACAGGAAGTTTCCTCTGCTCTGCACCTCATACACTCCGTCCCCCGTTCTTGACAAAAAGATAAAACCTGTGTGTGGATATAGGGCTGATTTCCATAAACTGAGGTTGTTAAAATGACACAGTGTTGCAATTTAGATGCAGCAATTTACTTGTCACATACCTCCTGTAACACTCACTGCCAGAGTCCATTTTGATTCCTGCAGTCTTCACATCAGTATAAAACTCACCACAGCTAGTGAGTCATTTTCATACACTGCCATGAGATGTAAAAATAATTTGACTACTTTATTGTGGCATGTAAAACAAGACAGGTTCCCTTAGGAAACAGTCACACAAACTGAAGGAAGGGTTTGAACAAAAAAAAGAACATTTTCGCTATTGCAAACTCACCTAAAACGCAAATTGAAAGTGAACACTGTGTTATACTGTTAAAAAAGGTCAGAAATGCATCATAAAAACACTACAAAAAATCTCTATCCATCAAATTTGTCAAGCTTTCCAAAGCTGTAAAATATCATTGTTGGTTTTATGTTGTTATTTCTTTATTTAAAAGTCCTCTTTGCTGCAGCTCAAGTCTCATTAGCTTAACAGACGAGGTGGTTTTTAATTAGCAAATAGTACAAATGTAAACATTAGGTGAGCAGCTTACAGTTTACTGTAAAGTCCAGAACACACCAAGCCGACACCAAACAACTAGCACCAACAAAACCCAATTGTGTTGTCGCCTTGCGTCTGCTCCCGTCTGAACCAAAAAGCTGCCCATGGACACACCAAACAGACAAAAGCAGAGTGAAATGAGACATAATCCATATCGTTTGCAAATAGTTGAGAAATGTAGCAAAATTACTAGCCAGACCCAAGCCCAACAGCCAACTGTCAGCTTGGTGTGTCCTAGACCTAAGACTCGATCACTAGACATGCTCGCTCCAGTTGGTGTTATCAATCTGGCAACCAATCTGGCAACCTCCAGTGAAAAGAGGAGGAGCTGGATGGAAAAAACAACAACTCCCAAATGTTTTTAATTTGGACTGCAATAACTAGTAACTAGTCTCACATCTCTGTTATGTGGGACTACTGCACCTTTAATATACTGTTTCACACCATTGCTGCATCCCGAACAGGATAAATCCACCTCCACGGGGCTTGAGTGGTTCCAAATCAAAATGCTCAAAATTAATTCAAAGGTTTCAAGGTTTCGAATTGCACAAGTGATATAATTTATTTACTTTGTGAAACATATGATGGAAGATGTTTGTTTTTTTATCTCCTACACCCTTCGTTCCTTTGAAGCTCTCATTCTGGAGGGTAAACCCTTTGAAGCGATTAGGCCGTAGGAATGAGCCCTCCTGAAAGGAACACAGCATACTTTGATGTCAATGCCACTGGTTCTCAACTATCGTGTGACCAAGTGTGAGGTGACAAGTTAGAAGAAATCTGGGGCCAGTTGCAGAAAAATAGCATGTTTGACCAAATAGCAGTCAGAAAAGGAAGTTTACCCAACAACGAGGTAGCCAAAAACTGAAAAGTTTATCTCTTGCATTTTAAAAAAGTATCACATTGACACAACATTTTAAAATGATCCACATTTACACTCACATGTTTTACCATCGCATGCCCTTCCAGCCACAACCCAGCACTGAGAGTACACTAACTCATTAAGCCCCATTGCTGGAAAACACCCACACACTCTCCTATTGACACATTATGGCTAATTCAGTTTATCCAATTCACTTAAATTGCATGTGTTTGGACTGTGGGGGAAACCGGAGTACCCGGACGGAACCCACATGAACACAGGGAGAACATGCAAACTCCACACAGAAATGCCAACTGGTCCAACCGTGACCTTCTTGCTGTGAGGCGACAGTGCTAACCATTTACACTTACATCTACATATATCCGCAAAAACAACCAAAACACTGTATTATGTATGCCAGGCCCGTACTTGGTTCTGTCACCTTTTTAGCAAACAGTACCTATAATAAAATGATGATGTGATGTCTGTGGCTCGGTGGTGTAATTTGCTGTGTGTGGGTCTCCACTTTTGGTTGTAATGTGAAGTAAATCAACACTTTGCTTATTAAGCATTAACTACCACGTAGTCCGCCATTATTGTGTATGTTTGTTTGGGCTTGCCTTTATTCTACAGTCCCTTAAACATGTACTATGCACCAGCATGACATCATTTCTTTAGAGACTTTCATTTTTAGGTATTTACATGGACACAAAAATATTTGAACATAAAACACCTCTGGGGCGTCACGGTGGCGCAGTGGGTAGCACGTTCGCCTCACAGCAAGAAGGTCGCTGGTTCGAGCCTCGGCTGGGTCAGTTGGCGTTTCTGTGTGGAGTTTGCATGTTCTCCCCGTGTTCGCGTGGGTTTCCTCCGGGTGCTCCGGTTTCCCCCACAAGTCCAAAAACATGTGGTATAGGTGAATTGGGTTGGATAAATTGTCCGTAGTGTATGTGTGTGAATGAGTGTGTGTATGGATGTTTCCCAGTGGGTTGCAGCTGGAAGGGCATCCGCTGCGTAAAACATATGCTGAATAAGTTGGCGGTTCATTCCGCTGTGGCGACCCCAGATTAATAAAGGGACTTTATTAATTCAAAAGAAAATGAATGAATGAATGAAAACACATCTGGGTTATAGATGTGTGTGGACACTACTGTACTTTACTTCAAAGTCTGTGAACTTAATAAACACTGATAACCAACTGCATGATGAAGGGGTCTTATAGCTAAACAAAATAAAGATTTTTAAAGAAATAAAGGATTTTTTTGTTTTACATGAAGTGCATTATTAGGACAAAACTATGTGTCAGGAATGCAAATGGATTCCACTGTATTTGTGAAATCAAAACTCAAACCATCACAGCACTTTCGTTGACACATAATTTTACTTATTACACTACCTGACAAAAGTCCTGTCGTCAATGCCAGTTGTAAGAGCAACAAATAAAAACTTGACTTCTAGTTGATCATTTGGAAAAGTGGCAGAAGGTAGATTTTTCAGATGAATCATCTGTTGAACTGCATCCCAATCATCACAAACACTGCAGAAGACCTATTGGAACCCGCATGGACCCAAGATTCTCACAGAACTCAGTCAAGTTTGGTGAAGGAAAAATCATGGTTTGGGCTTACATTCTCTATGGGGGCATGTGAGAGATCTGCAGAGTGGATGGCAACGTCAACAGCCTGAGGTATCAAGACATTTGTGCTGCCCATTACATTACAAACCACAGGAGAGGCTAATTCTTCAGCAGGATAATGCTCCTTCTCATTCCTCAAAGCAAAGGTCAAGGTGCTCCAGGATTGGCCAGCCCAGTCACCAGACATGAACATTATTGAGCATGTCTGGGGTAAGATAAAGTAGGAGGCATTGAAGATGAATCCAAAGAATCTTGATGAACTCTGGGAGTCCTGCAAGAATGTTTCTTTGCCATTCCAGATGACTTTATTAATAAGTTATTTGAGTCATTGCAGAGATGTATGGATGCAGTCGTCCAAGCTCATGGGAGTCATACACTATATTAATTCTTTTTCCACTGCAATATGACTTTATATTCTATACTGTACATTATTTCTGTTAAGTGACAAGACTTTTGTCTAAGCAAAGTCAGACCTTACTGTGACGACAAGACGTTTGTCAGGGAGTGTACTAGTCATGACATATATAAAAAACATATCTTTCATGAATTTGTATGACTTTTGCACGGAAATGCCCATCAATAAATGCCTCTTGTATTTCTTTAAGCCTTTACACATCTTATTTTGAGACTGCTCAAAAATCTCCAAATGCAATATAAAGGTAGTAAGGGACAAGGTATTGTGCTCAGTTGTGAAAATTACAATAAACAAAATGCTTGATGCATAAAGATTTTTAGTTGCACTCACAACTTACTTTCTAATGAAAAAACCCTATTGTCAAGACGTTGCTGACTTCTCGCTGGCCTACAAAAATATGCCAACACAGCAGCACTGTAAATTGGAAGGATGGATAAAGTAAACTTCTCCAATACATCTGTTTGCAATTTTTAAAAATCAACTCAACCTAAATTAGCCGTTGTGTTTGAACTTGAGGAAAGTAGATCTCCAGGTGCAGCGCTCGGCACCCCTGACTCAGAAAGTGCAGTAAACTTATTTAAATACAGGTTGCACTTGGCAATGCATTTTAATTAGAGACTCTCTATAAGCAATTAGGTCGATTTGCCGTTATTCTGAATCAGGCCTTGAAAACCGAACATTCAGCATCAATGTCCACCAGAAAAATATGAGCACAGCCTCCTTCCGCTGAACAACAAGTGGTCAGCAAACCTTTGAATCATCTCTGCCCACCCAATGACAAGTTGATTTACGCAGTTCCCTGGCAAAGGATTTGGCTTACAGTCTTTCATTTTCTAATCTGGAAGCTGTCGGAGGGTCTCAGCATGGCAGGTTTATTGCCAGACAAAAACAAGCCCCAAGGAAACGGACTAGTACAGAATCTGCAGAAGAAATGAGAAAGGAAGCTAAAAAAATACTGGATTCATAAAAGATTTAAATGGTTCTTGTAGCCTAAGGACGGTGTTAAATATAGATGAAAAACATGGATACCATGTGGACAACAATGTCAGATAGTTGAGACTGGGGTAAGATGCACCACAAAATAAGCAGAGAAAAACTATAGTCAAAAACTATAACCAAGCAAATTTACTTAAGTAGAGATAGTTTTCGGAAAATTGTAGCAGAGAGTCTGAAATGTTTGTAGTGAATAAAGTTAAAGGAGTTGCATTTAGATTAATATGTTAATATGCACAAGCTCTGCAATTCTCTGGATAGATGAGGTCATTAAAATTACACTGTGATGTGTAAACGTCACATCCTTTTAGATTTGCCCCAGCATAAATGTCTCCATGCTTTCAAAAGCTCTATTTTAACAGGCCTAATTTTTTAAACAATTGTGTCACTTAACATCTGTTTTTCCCATATTGATGGATGGGACTAAAATCTGTTCATTATGAGGTCAAACAGTCTGTTTTGTAACTCTGGGTGTTTTAAATAACTTTTATTGTTCTAAAAGTAAATTGATCAATTTGTTGATTGAGTTTAAGTCTTAAAATTACTCATTTTTGTACAAGTCATCAAAATTACAAAATTACTCAACCTAAAAATACTCAAATTTACATGACTTTACAGAACTGACTGCTTATAATATACCCAACAAAATAAAAAAAAATATATATATATTATCCCTTATCAAAAAACTGTATCTGCAAAGTTTTGCTAATTCAGCTACCAACAATCTTGTCATCCTCTACAACACTGAATGCATTTCATGATTTTTAAACCAGCACTTATTTTTGCACATAATTATTAGAGAAGAAAACTCACTGTTCGATGACAGATCATCAAATGCCAACAAATACTTTTAAATAAACTGAAATAATTATTTCCCTTACAAATGTTCAGTTTCAGGGGTAAAAAAAAACGTGCAATTCTGAGTTTTCTTCATGCAGGTGAGTGGGCTTGACAAACCACCTGCAGGAAACACACTCTCTCCTCTCCATATGCACCAGACACCTTCTTATAAATCAGGGGTGCCCAAACTTTTTTCTATGAAGGGCCAAAATCCAAGCTTGATTGAGAGCTGTGGGCCAAAGGTAAATATAGCAAACTGTATAACATTAAAGTTGCCATAAGTAATTTCCTAATTTATTTCATAATTAAAAATAAAAAGAAAAGATTACTTCAACTGTAAATATTAATGCATTCTATTTTTTGTAAAATGTATATTATTTTAATGAACTTTGCCTTGATTTGCACGTTGATATTTTCTGCTTTGTCCCCTATTCGTTAAGTGACACCATGTAAATTTTTTAAAAATCGGTTTCATTTATAACATTCAATTGAAACATTTAATTTAGGTTTGTTTTTTTGTGCTCAACAATAAAACAAACACACGAAAGGTTACCTTAA
Source organism: Danio jaintianensis (assembly GCA_903798115.1). Taxonomy (NCBI): domain Eukaryota; kingdom Metazoa; phylum Chordata; class Actinopteri; order Cypriniformes; family Danionidae; genus Danio; species Danio jaintianensis. Next base: position 22,805,840 of record CAIGQV010019951.1, on the reverse strand, counting down.
AATACAAATGAGAATCTCTGTTAAAGGCAATCCCCAACCCTTCCCAATCATTTTCCCTCTGGCAGGCTAAATCAAAGGATACAAAGGGCCAACTTTGACCCGCGGGCCCTAGTTTGGGCATCTCTGTTATAAACACTCCATGTTTCTGGGAAAATATTTGCTAGGACATTTGCTACAAATCTAAAATAAAGTATACAAACATTTCTCTCCCCAAGTGTGCCATCACTCCTGAAAGGCACTTTGCATTCTCAATATAGCACACCAAACATCTCCTGCACATAAACAGAGATGCTTATTCATATGCGGGACTCTTCAATCCTAAAGGCGATTGCTCTGATTGTGTCAAGCTGAGAGATAAAATGGGATGTTCTCCACAGCTGAATCAATGCACTTCAAGGAATAACACATCATTAACTTTACCTCATGTCATCCCAGACCCGAATGCCTTACTTTTGTGGAAGTTTTGAAGAAAAACTGATGTCTTTTTTTAAAGCAAAGACAAAGCTTTCAAGCTTAAAAAAAACTGACAACAAGGGATCATAAAAGATGTCTATACAACTTTTACCCTATATATATACACACATGACTCCAGAAGATAGCTCTGTGTCAACTGCAAAAATGTCTTTTTTACTTAAGATTTTTTTTACATTTGGAGACAAAAAATCTAAATCAAAAAGCTTTTTCTAGACAAGTAAAAATATTGTTTTGTTTTCAGAATAATAGGTCAATATTAAATTAGTTTTTCCTTAAAACCAAGCTAAAAAAAAATCTGCCAGTGAGGGAATTTATTCATTCATTCATTCATTTTCCTTCTGCTTAGTCCCTTATTTATCAGGGGTCGCAACAGCAGAATGAACCACCAACTATTCCGGCATATGTTATACACAGCGGGTGCCCTTCCAGTCACAACCCAATACTAGGAAACACCCACACACTCTCACATACCCGGCCGGGACTCGAACCAGAGACCTTCTTGATGTGAAGCGACAGTGCTAACCACTGAGTGACCATGCCGCCCGGAAGTAAATGTAAACGTATTTCAAACTGCAACCAAGATTACATTACACACCCCACTGGAAGGTTACTATTGTTTTAAGAAAAAAAATATCATTTAATTTTTACTTATATTTATGAAAACAAAACTATAAAAAACGAAATATTTTTTTTTCTCCTAAATATATATTTGGACTAGGAACAAGACAAAAACAAAAAAAAAGTAGGAAATGCATTTTTTTTTTTTTTTGCAGTGTGAGGAACAGCCAAATAATGTTTTGTTCCTATTAGGTTGGGCTGCAGGAAAATGTGGCTTATTTTATTTTCTATGCATGAGTTGATCCCTCTCACCTTTAGTCCATTCATATTGTGGTCTAAACAACTCATGTGGAATGTATAACAGGTATGCACAAACAGAAAACTGGCTGTGCAGATAATGTATCAAAGCTGAATTCTTGTCCTTTTCTCCCTAGCAATTGCAGTTTATAAGTATATCAAAAAGAAATGGTTTATAATTAGAAATCAACACTCAAAAGAGGCTTTTTATTAGCACACTGATTTTGTTGATTTTATATTTTATTAATGTGAAGCACCTGTGAAACTCTATTGTATAAAATGCTATTTAAATAAATAGCTTTAACTGACTTGACTTAACTAATAGAAAATAGAAAGAAAACAATGGAACAGCATTTTTCTGCATGTGTAAAGTACACTATATGCAGTCAAGCTCTGATTTTTTCATACCCCAAGTATGAATAT
>CAIGQV010019951.1:22768035-22784074 GCA_903798115.1 Danio jaintianensis | reverse complement strand
ACAGGAAGTGATCTCCAGCGGAGACAACACCGCTGGCAATCACAACAGCTATAGACCATTTCAATGTGGCGGTGTCACTGGCCCATGAACATTTCCTGCTTGCTACCAAACTATTTCATAACAGTAACAAAAGGTAATTTAATCATATCTTAATGTTAAAGCAGCTGCCATGACATTATTTATCAATATATGGACCTTTTTGGAGTCTTGGAAACTATGGACATTCAAAATATAATACAGGAAATACATTAGGACCATTGTTATTGTTTACATCCCTCAAAATGGTCTATACACTTAGAAACTTGAATTGAATAAACCTGAAAAAGGATTTTTGGAATTTGAATATACTGTAAAACGGTTGTTATTTGAGTATGCTTTGAAAGAAAATACTTCATAGTCACATTTTAAATACTTTTTAACAAAAGTTAACAATTTGTAAGTGAAAATTGCTAAACCAATTTTCTTCTCCGATCTCCACTTTGTAGACTGGATTTTTTTTTCAGAAATAAATAAATCTCAAACATACTAAACACTCAAAAAAACATTTGTTCAAATAACTTTTGTAAAATGAGCTTAAACAACACAATTCTTGAGATTTGTTTTGGACAACTTAATTGTTTTATGTTTGTTAAGTTAACTTAATCGATTTGTGTTGGAACTACAGTTGAAGTCAAAATTATTCGCCCTCCTGTGAAATGTTTTTTCTTTTTCAAATATTTCCCAAATGATGTTTAACAGAGCAAGGAATTTTTCACAGCATTTTCTATGATATTTTATCTTCTGGAGAAAGTCTTAGTTGTTTTATTTCGGCTAGAATAAAAGCAGTTTTTAATAAGGGTATTAGTCCCATAAGCAATATTTTTTTTCGATTGTCTACAGAACAAACCATCATTATACAATAACTTGCCTAATTACCCTAGTTAGGCCTTTAAATGTCACTTTAAGCAGAATACTAGTATCTTGAAAAATAATTTGTGAAATATGATGTGCCGTCATCATGGCAAAGATAAAAGAAATCAGTTATTAGAAATGAGTTATTAAAACTTATGTTTAGAAATGTGTTGAAAAAATCTTCTTTAAACAGAAATTGGGGAAAAAAAACATACAGGGGGGCTAAAAATTCAAGAGGGCTAATAATTCTGACTTCAACTGTACCTGAATGAACTGTTTGCTGCTTTTTTTCACAGTGTAAGGTAAAAAAAAAAACATTAAAAAAAACAAAACTGTATTTTTCTGCTAGTTATACTGTCTAACAGATGCAAATTTGCCTAGCACATCTTTCATCATCAAACGGTATGAAAAAAACAACAACTGTTCACTTACAGTAAACTCAATTCTTTGGATGAGAAATTTCCCCAAACTTCACGCCCAAGGTTTGAGCAACAGTATCAGCGATCTTTGCCCTAGCAAGTATCACCAGTTAGAAATCAATGTGGCATAGGATTGTTTGATTGGTTGGATGGCTGTTGGCAGGGTCTGTGAGGTCATTATGACTCAGGGCTGAATAATTGTTTGGCTCCATCCTAGAGTGCTGACATTTTAAAAGGTGACATCAGTGTCACTAATGTTAGCAGGATAATTGAGGATATTAGCGCAACAGGGGCCAGTTCGGAGCAGACCCTCTGTTTCACACTACTGAGCTCATAATTAGCTTGCTAATGCTGGAATTTACGTCAGCAGATTCGCAGGACAGCTGGTGATCGTAGACTGTGTCAGGATTGAATCTGAAAACTACCGCATTGACGGAAAGTCTTGTCCAAAGATAGAGTGTGTTGGCTTGTGCACTTGGACAACACACCCTAAATGTTATGAAAGCCTTCTTTAATGCTTTAACTTTTAATCTCCCTGCTTCTTGGTGTGTCTATTCTGAATTTTTACTGTTCTTGCACGCTTACAGCCTCCTAAAGATGAATTGCTTGTTGTTTTCCACATTTGTAAGGATAAAAGTGCTAAATGAATAGATGTAAATGTAATTATTGGTATTATAATAAGCACACAAATATTTTAAATCCCCTGATTCAGTAAGAGAAAGTCTTAAAGATTCTGGACCACTTTATACTTTATTTTAGTCAAAAATAGTTCCCACTTGGAAGTATTGGTCTGAAAAAGATTTATCCATGGTGCAATTGCTCTTATTGCTCAAAGTAATTTTTAAATAATGTTTTGAGTTTATGTATTATTATTATTATTATTATTATTAGTAGTAGTAGTATTATTGTATTTTTTTATTAATTTGCATTATTGTTTTTTTATTTAGATAGACAATGTTAACCTTTGTCTGTAAACCTGTTTGACGATGTTTTGACAATGTTTAAAATAAAAACATTTCTGTTAAAAAAATTATGTTAGTGTTACATTTCACATAACCTTACATCTGTGATTATCAATTCAGATGACACCAACTTCTGTGTTTATTAGAGAATTGGGATAATTAACCATTGTTATGAAAATTAACAATTTTATTCATTAACTTCTATTATAACAAACCTTCTTTTTGTGTTTGTTTAGATTTATTTGTAGTAAAACCATGTTTAATTTTCATTAGCATACATTTGTAGCTAAAACATCAAGTAATTGAATAACAAAAGAAAGTTGAGTTAATTTGACCTGATATTACAGTAGCCAATCTTAAGGGTTTATGTGATTTGGCGCTTTATATATATATATATATATATATATACATATTTCTTCACTGGGATGCAAACACATTAACATCCATAATAAATGGGACACACAAAGCAGAACATCTGCATAGCAAGAGCATCTAAGGTTGTTCATGTTGGCCAAAACATACCAGGAAACGTGAAAAACAAAAAAAATTGCAATGGGACAGATTTAAATTTCTCCCAAGATCATTGAGTTCACCAAATAAAACAGTAGATAAGCTACTCTGAAATAATTTAAAAGGTTGTGTGAGGAAAAAACAGACTTGTCAAATTGAAAGTACATCTCTGAAAAACAAACGTACCTAATGATGCCCTGGAATGTCTGAATACATGAACATGGCAATCATCTTTTGTAATCGGTCTGAGATTACTTGAACGAGCTGGTCTCAGAAAATAAACTGTGGAGTGGTTCAGTTGAGGTGAGAAAGCAATCTGACCCAACGGGCCAACAAAACAAGCAGTATCATAATTCATAAGAGGAAATGTGTTACATAAAAAGCAGCAGTGTCTGACTCTGTGAGGGAGCACATCAGTTATCACAGTTAAAATCCCCCCAAAAAAGTCCACTAAAAAAAGTTATGCAATTGCCCTTCTCCATGCAAAGCAAGAATGCTGTCCTGACAAATCCTTTACTCCTGTTTTAGGGAAATGATGCCTGCATATACTGTATGTTTGTGTTGCAACAGTTACAGATGAATTCACAACAAGCCCAAACCTTTCAGTCATTATTGATAGATGATGCAAGGAAGAAAGGAACAGGAACCAGGAGCGATCTAACCAATGAGAGGACAGTTTTACTCCCATTGCATATGTGTAAAGTTTCAAAAACAATGTAGAAATGTAGCATCTCTGAAAACACCATTAAGGGATAGTTCACCCCAAAAAATTACAAAAATTCTGTTATTTACTCACCTTTCACTTGTTCCAAACCTGTTTGAGTTTGTTTATTCTGTTTACACAAAAGAAGATATTGTGAAGCAAGCTGGAAACCTGTAACCATTGACTTCCATAGTATTTGTTTTTCCTACATGGTAGTCAATGGTTAAAAGTTTTAAGCTTTCTTCAAAATATCTTCTTTTGTGTTCAACAGAATAAAGAAATTCATAAAGGTTTGAAACCATAGTGAGTATATTTTCATTTTTGGGTGAACTACCCCTTTTAAGCTGGGTGAAAAAAAATCATGAACTATCATCTCTGAAGACTCTGTCATGCATGTTGCATTATTTAATACTCCTGATCGAACTTCACATCGGCTCGTTCAAACACACTCACCTCTCAAATTCAATCTGACAACTCTTGAACTTTTTTGACATGTTTAAAAATGATTGTGCGCCCCTTGGGTACAAGCTATGACCACACGAGCATTAATTACTTTTCCCAATGAAAAAAACAATAATGTACGCGCTCGTATGAAAGCAAAAATGGCTCTGTGCTGTACACTCGGCTTAAACCATTGACTACCATAGTAAGAAAAACAAATACAATGGAAGTCAATGGTTACAGGTTTCCAGTTTGCTTCACAATATGTGTTGCTACACCTGTTTGTGTAGCAAACATTCAAGGCTCGTACCATTATTAAGCTCTTATGAGGAAGGAAGAGAGTGGCTCTGAAATTAAAGCAAGTTTTTCCTCTGTCCATGTTTTTAATGCAGAATTTAATGAGATTGCTTCGGAATTCACCAGCTCAAAACATTGTGTCATATATTAAAAACTGTGATTTTCACATGAACTCACTCATGATGTGTGTAGTTTTACAGCACAATTGTAATTGTTAACTTACAGTGCACTTGTAAAATTTACAGTATTAACGGCAACCACAATTGCCAGTAATACTGTACATTTTACAGCAATTTTTTACTGTGTGGTTACAACATCATAGGTAAGGCATAAAGTACATCCAGGCGGTTTTTAATCGCAAAATGAAGCCCGGCAGGTTTTTTGGCTGTTGTATAAGACTGTCTGGCTTTATTATATGAAAACAGTTAGAAAAATTACACAGCTACTTGCCACAAAACATAAAAACATTTTTTTTAGAACCTAATAGTTTATTAATTATTTAATTAAAAGGCAAAGCTGACAGAAATGAAAACGGCTGAATGGAGCATACACTAACCTATATATTATTCAGCCACAAAATGGCACCAAACAACGGCAAGACAGACAAGCATATGAATATAAATGTGAACATATTCAATGTATGGTCAAGATGATTCAAAGTACCTGGATGAGCCTGTTTTATTAGTTTCAGTGGTTGTTATCTGGGAATAACATACCTTGGAATGTCATGACTGACCAATCAGAATCAAGTACACTGTAAAAAAAATACTGGGTTCCACACAATTCCTTCATGTTGTCCCAACAAAAATTGATAAAGTTAACTTAATTGTTTTTATAAAATTCAAGTGGATTGAACATAAAACAATTAAGTTGTCTCCAAAAAAACTCTGTAGTTTGAACAAGCAGAAAAAAAAGTATACCAGCATATTATGCATTAATGGATTATAACAAGACCATTAAAACACCATTGAATAGAGTGTTTAGGGTATATAGGGTCAGGCAGTGTCTGCCTTATTCTCTTTACTCTTTACTGTGAGTTAAATTAAAAAAAATAGTGATATATCCACATGGAAGATCGTGCTTTGATCTTCATAAAAAATCCTCCACCCATTAATGATTCCACTCATCTTGTTCTCTCTGCAAACGAACTGCAGCAAAACTTGAGAAAACACAAGAGCAAAGAGAATATCTCGGATGAAAACACTGAAATATTCAAGCCACACAGATTCCACTAGCTTAGATAACAGTACAGATGTCAGCCAGTTTTTCTGGGAAGACATGTCAGGAAACAATATCTTTCTTCCAACGTGAAATATACCTGGTCATAACAGGACGCGAGTGTTTTTTGAAAGGTCATGCAAAATTCAGAGGCTCTTTATTTGCGAGTGTCAGTGAGGCCGGGTCTCTTGTGGGTGGCTTGTGTTCAGAGCATATTGCTCTGTGGCGCTAATAACAGTTAAGCTGTTTTAGCTCGGACTCTATGAATCCGCGTGGACAAGTTATTTGGCCTGATTTATGATGCCGTTGCATAACAATTTCACTGCAGGCAATCTAATTTCCTGCCGCAGTTTGTGGTAGGATTGCATTTAGCTCCTTTTGAATCTATTATTATTATTATTATTATTATTATTATTTAAATGAGGATCTATAGTTAACATGGTAGCTTTATATTTTTTAATTTGACAAATTTTTTTATAGAAATATGCTTTGTTGACTGATTTTACTATGAGACCAGTAAACAGCACATTTTGTTTAGGATTGTCAATTTGACAGTCATCCCTAAGGCTTTCTTTATCTAAACTAGATCTTTTAATCAATTTATGCTTTTTCTTGAAACAAGACAAGACATTGTTTGAGCTGCAAGAATACTAGCTATATTAAGAATTATGAATGCAAAATGGGGCGACACGGTGGCTAAATTGGCGACACAGCCAATTTAGCTTATTCAATTCACCTATACCGCATGTCTTTGGACTGTGGGGGAAACTGGAGCACCCGGAGGAAACCCACACGAACACGGAGAGAACATGCAAACTCCACACAGAAATGCCAACTGACCCAGCCAAGGCTCGAACCAGCAACCTTATTGCTGTAAGGCAATCGTGCTACCCACTGCGCCACCTTGACGCCCATTATTATTATATATTTTTTCTTATTTTTATAACTTTTTTGTTCATAAAAAAATAAATGTTTATAAGGCAGTTCATTGAATGAATGAATTCAAGGAAAATGAATGAATCCATGCATTAATAAATGTTTGTAAGTACTGTTTAATTATGTATAAACAAATGTTCATTACTTATATTTATTTGTTTTTTGTTATCTTTTGTTATTTTAAGCTTAAATTAGTTTTATGATTTCGTTTTAGTTGAAACTATAACCCCCCTGAAAACATACCTTTTGATTAAAGCCTGATAATATAAAATCACATTATTTTATCATCTCACACAAACTTTAATAATATTGTCAATTGCTTTTCTGACATAATAATGCATTACAATTATATTAATCTGAAAGCTTTCCTTAGAAGATACTAATATGTAATTCGTTTTAATTGATCGAAAGCCCCAACTGTAAAAAAAAATCTATAAATTAGCAGTTTTCCATATTTTGTGATTGTTTTTATTCTTTCCCCCATTTATTTATGCTTTTGAATTGCATTATGAGACCTTGATCTTTCTTCTGACAACTTTTAAACATGAAAGTTTGAAAAGGTGACTTTTATTAAAATTTTTAATAGTTTAAAGTGATATATTGTCTGGTTGGTGTTGTATATTAAGGTACAAAAACTTTGTAATAGACTGCCAGTATATTTTCTGTTATTTTACAGAATTATTTGTCTCTATATCATTTCTTATACATTATTTCAAACTACTAAAATGTCAATAAAATCACTTTGTTAAACTGTAGTGTTGAATTTTCAACATCAAAACTCGACAGAGCAGAGATCAACATTCCATAATGCAATTCACAACTGTAAACACAAAATACAGAAACTGTTAAGATATTTTTTACAGTGTTACAGTCTGTTCAGATATTTTTACAGTGTAGTTTTATTTATTAGCCTACGTAAATAAAAAATAATCACCTTCAGTTATAAACTCTCTTGCCAAATCTCTTCAGGAACTCAACAAGGTCTTATTTGGCCTTTAATTTGACAATTTGCTTTTGGAGATTTCAAATAAATAGTTTTTTAATCGCTAAGAAAGCTCTGTCTAACTAAACATGAACAGAGCAAACACCTTTTGCACTGTAACTATATTTGTGCAAATATTTCTCTGGGAATTAACTATTTATGAAGCTTCAGGGAATTTCATCCGGCACAGTGTGTGTGTTTAGAAGGAATAATGCAGAATCCAGTGCTGCTGTTCAAGGGAAGAGAGCACTGCTGCTGAGGAATACCAATGCAATTCTTTCTCCTTATCTTTTCGCTTTTTAAACACACACCTGAACAGGCCTTTTTTATCGCTCCCTCTCCCTGTACGCCTCATTGATCCTGTATGTCCCGGTCCGGCACACCTTGTTCCCCTCTGTGACTCCAGAAGTTTTATTAACACTTTCATTGAAGCTTTTGGGTGAGAAGTAACACCCCTCGGACTACTATTATTCTGTCACTCTCACACTCAAACCCACACTCACATTTTCTAACAGATAGAGGTGAAATGACACTTACAGGATCCCAATCCAGGGGACAAAATGGTGTCCGTCACAGCTACTAAAGCACAGATCAGGATGCCAATCTGTCTGGACACACACTGTAAAAAATCCTTGGGTTCTACACAATTCCTTCATGCCATCCCAACACAAATCGACTAAGTTAACTTAATTGTTTTTAGTGGGTTGAACATTAAACAATTAAGTTGTCACAAAAAAAAACTTAAAAATTGTGTTGTTTCAGGGCAACATGGTGGCTCAGTGGTTAGCACTGTCGCCTCACAGCAAGAAGGTCGCTGGTTCGAGCCCCGGCTGGATCAGTTGGCATTCCCCATGTTTGCGTGGGTTTCCTCCGGCAATTCCTCCTATAGGTGAATTGAATAAACTAAACTGGCCGTAGTGTATGAGTGTGAATGAGTGTGTATGGATGTTTCCCAGTACTGGGTTGCAGCTGGAAGGGCATCCGCTGTGTAAAATATATGCTGGATAAGTTGGCGGTTCATTCCGCTGTGGCGACCCCTGATGAATAAAGGGACTAAACTGAAGGAAAATGAATGAATGAACTTTTTTAAATAAGTAGTTTAAACAAGCTTCAAAAGTCATTTTTGAGTGCATGAACAATACAGCACAGAAGTTTTTTCAGTGTTTTTGAAACAAGTTTGTTTGAATAAAACATTTATTTGATGAAAAATACAACAAATCAGTAATTTTGTGACTTAATTATTATAATATTACTGTTTATTTATTATAAATAATACCATAAGCTTTATACTGTAATCAATGTACGCATTTTATGTACTTCTGTCATGATATTCTTCATAAATCATTGTAATGTATTGCTGTGATGATCAAGCTTTGCAAATATTATCAATGTTGAAAAGAGTTATTGCTTCATATTTATTTATTTTGTTTAATCTTATTATTTTGTTAAGAAATCATTGCTAATTGAGTGTAAAGTGCAAAAGAACAGCATTTATTTGAAAAAATAAATCTGTAACAAATGTAATATTTTGTATATATTAAATATTATGATATTTTTAATATCGCTGGCAATATTTGTAATATTATAAATGTCTTTACTTTCACTTTTGATCAATGTTATGCATCCCTGATGAATAAAAGTATTCATTTCTTTAAAAATTATAAAATAAATATATCCATTTTCTTACAGACTGACCCCTATTAAATTGTATGTACTTTTAGTTTGGGTCTCTTGGTTTGTTTGGATAAAAAAGAATTATCAGTTAGTTCTGGTTCATTTTGCATTTAACCCTGTAATTTTTAAGCCAGAGCCTAAAGTTACTAAGCAAATAAAAAGAAGCTTTTAATGCGCATCGAATCATCCAAAACATTGCTGTATTCTGTGCTAAATGCTCATTATACGTCTGTACATGTGATGGCATTTTTATCAGTTGAGAATTTGTGACGAGGTAATGAAATGAATAAAGGATTTAAAACAAAGTGCCAGGAATTCATCCACTGCACACACAAATCTGCTGGAAAGAGATGCATTTCAAAAGCCTGTATTGAACCGTAATGAACAACATCGTGACTATAAAAAGTAAAATCAGGAACACTGTAAAAAAAATCCCTTATTTTACTTTTTTTTTTATTATTTAACGGCCATTATTTTACTTTTTTTTTTTTCGGCACCCTAGCTGCCAGGAAAAAAAAAAACGTACAATAACGGATTTTTTTTACAGTGTATGCTTGAACATTCTGTCTTTATGGTCAAATTTTGTCCTGTTGCTCATTTGTCTAGATGCCATTCATTTGTGCTACTTTCCCTATTTCAGTCAAACCATCCCAGAGTTTATTTGGAAGCAGACTAAGACCCTGTTTTTGAGAAGTCTTGGACGACCTGTTTTTCTTATTTAAATGAACCACATTAACAGAGTGATTGAAGGAAATCATTTAATCAGATCAAACCTGCCAAGTACGAACAAACCGTAATGTATACATTGTGGCTGATTTCTTCTGTCACAACTGTGCAACTCTAAAAACATCCCATTGGATGACATTTAAATGACTATTAATATTAATAAATTATTATTATTAAATGATTTTGAACAATTTCATATACTTTTAATAACTATTTGGTGGCTGGAAGAGCATCTGCTGCATAAAACATGCTAGAGTAATTGGCGGTTCATTCCACTGTGGCGACCCCTGATAAATCAGGGACTAAGCCAAAGGAAAGGGTTTGAGTGAGGGTTTTAAAAGACAAAATAAAAGCAAAGGGGGGGGGGGGGGGGTTAAATTAAATGAGAATGCATTTCATAAAGTAATTGGCAGAATTTCTTTTTTTGTTTTGCACAAACTCCTCATTTAGACAGAAGGCCAAATCAAAATGATTTTTTCCAGATGTACAGCAGTATACATCATGAAAACCTCCCCAAGGACAAGTACAGGTATCAATATAATGCCTGTGAAACACATGCTGCACAATAATGCAAAATGTGGACCTATTATGTACCTTTCCGCTGCCATCTGGATGTATATTATATAACATTATATTACATGACATCTGGACTGTATTTGTTGTTTAATGCCTTACTGTATGTATCTCTCTCTCTCTCTCTCTCTCTCTCCTTTAAATCACTGTTGACAAAAAAAAATTATATTTCAGAACATATGACCTCTGATAATAAGAACTGCTGTTAAATTATTAAAACAACAAAAAAAAATATGCAGAAAATGCCAAGTTTTGTAACAATCCTATGTTGCAATGAAGTTTCAGAGTCAACAAGTTGTTATATATGCTTTAGATCATAGGTGTTAAAGTCTATTCCTGGAGGGCCGCAGCTCTGCACAGTTTTGCTCCAAACCTTATCAAACACAGCTGATCCAAATAATCGAGGTGTTTAAAAGAATCTTGAACACCTTGATTAGTTGCATCAGCTGTGTTTAGATCCTTTCTTAAGTGTAGCTCTATAGAAATATATCACATTTCATGTACAGTATTTCCACAGCACAATTATTCACATACGCCATATGATTTAAAGTAAATAGCACAATGGCTGTGGATGTTAATCAGTTGCCTAACTTTTAAGTACTGTATGAACAATAGCAAATCATGTTCAACTAAACATACAACAAGTCTAGTTGTGATGAATTTGATGCAGGTCTTAAGGAATATTGCATATTTATGCACTTGTCCCTTTGTCCACTGTAATCAGCTATGCGCTGAGAGGCTGTTGAAGGCTCTTTTGGCTGATTTCATGTCAAGCTGAAAGCTCTGCGCTGCCTGCCCAGGTGTTTTATGTTCACTTTCTGTACAATTCAATCGGCTGATAAATTACCTCACTTTGAGGGAAAAACCTAAGTGCCCTTCAGCAACAGACGAAACGAGTTCCTTCCTCAGCCCACTCACAGGCTGTCAATGGACATTTTTTCCCTTTTCTTTAGGTTACGTATTTATATATTTTTTTAATCTTTTGAAATACAGCCTGAAAATCCTTCAAATGACCCTAATCTAATCATCATGAGACAAAAGAAAAACCTAGAGCTCAAAGAATTCATAAGTAACATAAGCAAACATTTTATTATACAACATATGGCAATTTTTCACACTAACTGTGTCTTATTGTGCAGAAAAAAAAATGAAAGTAGTAAAAAATGCTTCCCATTCAAGTTTGCAGAAGATTAATAGGATGCGCTGAAATTACAAAAACACATGCCAGAGTTGACAGATGGAAGCTACGACCTTCACGTGAATGGCATAAAAATGAGTTTTCATGACTAACACACTACACCGACACAAATTCAGCATAAATTACAATTGCTTGTCAGTATAAACACAATATACTTTGCTCTCGTTGGTCCCAGACAAAATCACAGTGTAAAATTGATACGGTTTAAAAACACTATTAAAAGGCCTGTTTCAAACGTCACAGGTGATGCCTCCACTTGCTATAAATTACTGATTAGCAGAGCTATGACGAATGGTAGCAGTAAACATGTCAAGTCAATGGCTCGATTCCTAAGTTATGGTTTAATTCATTAGTGCTGCTCCCAATGCTAATAAACCAGCTTTAGCCGCATCCCATTGAAGCAGAGCCGCTGAGAGAGGTCACCGTGGGACAGACTTATGAACATCAAAAGACAGACTCGCTGTACAAAAAGTAGTTTTCTTCACATAGTCCAGTCTAAAGCACTTGGCATGTACTCACAATATCACTAGGTGCTGTGAGTACGAAATGAATGCTTTATAGTCTTTGGGTGTGCCGTTTAAGCTTTGCTTGATGTCGGGGATAGATAAAGGCTTTTTGGTGTAAGCTCTCCACCAATTCCAAATGATTGGCGTACCTGTGGACCTCCTTGTATTGTGCTTCTACTGGTTTTCCCTCTATACGCTTCCTCTGTAGGCAACACTGCCCGACAAGTTTGGAGGGCTGTTTCACGGTGCATCAATGGACGTACCAGACAGAGTGGGTTTGCGGGACAGGCGACAGGACGGAGGCTCAGTGGTGGGGACACTAAACTGTATCCGCGTGATGTCACACCAGAGTGCTGATAGTCATCTGTGCTTCATCCCAGCTTGTAACTGAAACCTCATCCAGTCTATTTACAATCTTCCCCACATCTTTCTCTTTCTCTGGACTGGTGTTTGTGGATTGGGTACCCCCCAGTTCATTCTCATCCTCCTCTTCCTCAGTAATCGAAGAAAGTCGTGTGGCGCTCCCGGGCTTTTCTGCAGGTGGCTGGTAGTGGCATTGGCCGTTCAGGAGTCTCCGAAGAGGCATAAGAGGCACGATGTCTTCACCCAGCAGCTGCTGCTGGCAATGACGGAAGTCAGATTGGCGTTTTAGCCTCTTGAACTCTGTGAACGCAGATGTTGTGTTTTGGTAGAGGCTGAGCGCTAGCGCTCTGGCCTTTTCCGCCTTCGCCAATAGGACAGCATGGCAGCGTAGCACCACCGCTTTATTCTTCACCTGATGCCTGTAAATCCACGCAAATATCTTGGGCCGGAATGGATCAGCGGTGCAGTATGTGATCCGGTTGAGAGAAAAGAGGTGACTAGGTTTCTTTTTGCCACTTTTATCAACTCCCATGCGTATACCATGAGGCCCGACAGTTATCTTCATCTTAGCGCTCTGTTCGCCATAGTTACTGCGGGTCCAAATCTTAGCCACCGCCTCCTGCGTACAGTCCTCACCTTTAGCCACAATGGTGACCGCGCTGCCCAGGTAACGCACATTATAGGTGGGTTCCTCCTTATTAAGCTCCACTTTCTGCCGTTTGCTGTGGAAGACACTCCCCAACCAGTGGAACGGGCAGTCGGGAAGGAGATCCGGACAAGAGTGGAGCAAAGTCGACAGCAACGAATGGTAAGTTAGCCCAGCTCCAAGACTTTTTGGCTTGCTTTTGGACTCATTCTCCACTAGCACAAACTTACTCCTTTTCCAGGGCAGCATGATCCTGAAAGAGTGGAACGAATTCAGCACTCTCCCTTAAGCAGCAATGAAGAGCGTTCTGGTGTGTGTGTGTGTTTCGCAGAGAAGCACAGCAAAGGAAACTGCTCTGGCACACGCTGATGAGAGACTGAAAGCAGAAAGGCTCAGCTGCTTTGCTCGCTCCTCCTTCCTCTTCCTCCTCCTCCTGCATCACTGAGTGCTGATCAGTGCTGAGCTCCAAGCCTCGTCGCTCCTCATTTAACTCCTTCAAAACCTTCACCTGACAGTCTCCATGCAGACTCTGACCAGCGACCCCGAGACAAAACAAGAGGGTTCATCTTCATGTCAGAGTGTCCTATGAGAATGTTCCGACCTGCTGGGAGTCACTTCTGTCATCGGTATATATATATATATATATATATATATATATATATTCAAGTCAATTGAAGTTTATTTTTAAAATATATTTATATATATATATATATATATATATATATATATATATATATATATATATATACACACACACACACACATACATACATATACACACCATAACACTGCCCAGCCCTAATTTAATTAATTTGGCTTCTGGATAAACTCCAGGAAATTACTTTATGTAACGGCTGCAAAAGAAAGAAGGTGCTAGAACAAGACGTTAACATGGTTATTATATGTCCAGTTGTGCAAGTGCGTGGGCGGCAGAGCCCGAATCGATTGGAGACATTTCGTTCTTGACATTTGAACATGTTCACAGGTTTGCTTGAAAGGATGAATCACTGTCTTCTAATACAGTATATCATCTACATATCTTTCATTACAAAAAGTCAAAGATAAAGAATAATGGATTTAAATTATGCAACTATTCTGCTCTAGACTTTTACTTTCTAAGGTTGAACTAAGAACTAAGAAGAACCAAGTTCGGTTGACTAAAGATAAAGGCTTTTAATAATAAATTTTTTAACTATTTATTGAAATTAATAAATAATTCAGAAATTCAAATGATTTCATACCCTTGTGTTTTCCCAAACCTATATGATATTGTTTGTTTCATGGAACACAACAAATAGTTTTTCCTGATGTGCTGCTATTCATTGCAATTAAAATTAAATGGAAGTGTTGAAGCTTCAAAAATGATGATATAAAACTATTATAGGTGAGATCAAAAATAAATTAAAATTTACAGTTTTGGTTAGTGAAAATCTGCCTTTATTCACTTTGCTGTGCTTATGAGAGTTCTCTGTTTTCTAATACTCAATGAATTTCAGCTGTAGGTCAATAGAGGAAAATATTTTGATAGTTTGATTTTGGTTCTTGAACAATGCTTTTTTGATACCAATTTAAAAAAAAATTTTTACCAAGATTACACGATACATTTTTTCAGTTCATTTTATTACATAGCCATACTTTTAAAATCACAAAGAAACCACATGTAACCAAACAATAAATCAATCCAAACAAGTTCAAATAGATTTCAGTTAAACATGAACAATTTCATGTCAATACATGAAGTTCACCACTACATCTTTAAAGTTCTTAATCACTTAACAGTTCTTCCTTAATTAAAAAATAGCATTTCTGTTTTTTAGTAAACATTCAGATCAATGTTAGGTATGAAAATTTGGTACCGAATGACAATAAACATTTTCAATACTCTGTGGTGTCAAGGTACCTAAAAAGAATCAAACTCAATATCCTGACTAACGGCATTTGAATCCTTTCTGAAATTTTTAAAGCTGGGTTTTGTTTTGACAATTGCTAGGTAGAAGAACAACCAGTACATTTATTAATTCCTCCTTTTTGTTAAAAAAAAAATACTGCTATAACTTGCAGTTGATGATCCTTTTCAATGTTCCCTACGGTCTCTGAGTCTCAGGATCTCATTGGGCTGGAGTGTATTGGAAGAGCCATTCTGCCAGGGCAGGTCAGCAGTTATGCATTACATCGAGAAGCATTTCCATCAATCCGATAGACTGCGCAGAAGAGTGGAACTGCTCCTGTCACTCTGAGATTACTTCTCCGTTTGATGGATTGGTTCCTATTCCAAATCAGTCATTACAGAACGGTTATAGCACGCTGGGGAATTTCGGTGTTGACTTTTGGGTTAGTCATTCGCAGAACAAAAGGATGGAGCATAGAAAGGAAATGCTGTAGAAAAGAAATGCCGAAGCGGTTAACTGCTCGTTTGCGGACTATTTTAAGTACTGAATTGCTCATGCGTCACCACACTACATTTAATTCTGAGTTAAAGCAGTTTGGCACTGCCGGTTGAAGAGACAGCTCATGCAAAAAACAAAAACAAAAAAATATATATACTGCATGGCTATAAAGATGGTGCGTACACAAAGATAAAGTTTAAAACGCAGCTTTATTAAGAGTGGTCATGCAGGCAAGGTTCAATACAAGGACAGATGCTAGCATGCAGATAATTTAAAAGAGTAATCGGTGTAACCTGAGGATGTGTGTGCGTAATCAAAGTTCATGAACCAGGTGTGAGGGGCTAAAGATTATTGTAAGTGTAGTCCGATTCAGTGGCAGATGTGATGTGTAGAATGTAATGTAATGTGTATTTACATAGCTCATATATCGTGTATAGCCATAGACCCAAAGCGCTTCACAATCATGAAGGGGGGTCTCTCCACACCATCACCAGCGTGCAGCATCCACTTGGATGATGCGACTGCAGCCACAGGACAACGGCGCCAGTGCGCTCACCACACATCAGCTATATATATATATATATATATATATATATATATATATATA
>CAIGQV010019951.1:22741643-22767935 GCA_903798115.1 Danio jaintianensis | reverse complement strand
ATATATATATATATATATATATATATATAGAGGTGGATGGTGATGATTGGGAGGCCATAATGGGTAAGGGCCAATGGAGGGAATTTGGCCAGGAAACCGGGGTTACACCCCTACTCTTTACGAGAAGTGCCATGGGATTTTTAATAGCCACAAACAGTCAGGACCTCAGTTTAACGTCTCATCTGAAAGACGGCGCTCACTGACAGTATAGTGTCCCGTTCACTATACTGGAGCATTAGGACCCACACAGACCACAGGTTGAGCACCTCCTGCTGGTCTCACTAACACCACTTCCAACAGCAACCTAGTTTTCCCATGTGGTCTCCCATCCAGGTACGTCTCACTAACACCACTTCCAACATCAATCTAGTTTTCCCATGTGGTCTCCCATCCAGGTACTCACCAGGCTCAGCCCTGCTTAGCTTCAGTGAGTAACTGGTCTTGGGCTGCAGGGTGATATGGCTGTGAAACTCTAGTGTGTCTTGGTGGGCACTCAACTTGGTGGCCGTGACAATGGCATTGTGCTTTAGTGCAATACAGACCTTTTTCTTCACTTCTTCATAGAGACCATCATAGCAGATCCTTTGTAATTCCGTCTAACAACTGCAGTGTTTCTAAACTGCTTGGACATTATGGAAAATGTGGATATTAAAAGCAAGAATTACAACAATATAACCACGTTTTTTTAAAGCGGTCCAAATAACCATGTTTTGCTGAACTAAATGCATCAAACTGCCAACTGGAAGTTCAAAGCTTCCTCCCAACATCATTGCATGAGTAAGGTCTATAAACATTTTTGTCTTGTCTTTTTATTGTGTTTTTTTTTTGGCCATATTGTACAATGAAAATCAATGGGATACATTCATTCATTTTCTTTTCAGCATAGTCCCTTTATTAATCAGGGGTCGCCACAGCAGAATGAACCGCCAACTTATCCAGCATATGTTTTACGCAGCGGATGCCCTTCCAGCTGCAACCCATCACTGGGAAACACCCATACACTCCCATTCACACACATACACACTATGGACAATTTAGCCTACCCAATTCACCTATAGCGTATGTCTTTGGACTTGTGGGGGAAACCGGAGCACCCGGAGCAAACCCACACCAACACGGGGACAACATGCAAACTTCACACAGAAATGCCAATGCCGAGGCTCGAACCAGCGACCATCTTGCTGTGACATGACAGCGCTACCCACTGCGCCGCCCATGGGATACATTATTCAGGTACAATTGTATATTTAAATGAGAAAGTGAGCATTGCTGTTTAACTGATGGTACACTGTAAAAGATATCTGCTATTTAACGGTTCCCGTATTTTGTGATTACAAATGTTTTCTGTTTATTTCCGGTTGTGAATTGCATTATGGGATGTTGATCTCTGCTCTGTCGACTTTTGATGTTGAAAATTCAGCTCTACAGTTTATCAAAGTGACTTATATTGACATTTTAGCAGTTTGAAATAATATAATGTATTAGTAAGAAATAAATCTGTAAGGTAACAGAAAATGTACTGGCAGCTTATTACCAGGTTTTTGTAGCGTAATATGCATATAACAATATAACAACCCATCACTTTAAACTACTAAAAACGTTTAAAAAAAAAATACTTTTTCAAACTTTTCCAGGTTAAGAGTTGTTGGGAGAAAGATCAAGCTCCCATAATGCAATTCAAAAGCATAAATACAAAAATAAAAACATGAATCACAAAAACTGCTAATTTACAGATATCTTTTTACTGTGTATGAAGCCTATAAAACAAACAAATCTGACTGGTCTTAACTTTAGGCTTAATTTATTAGCATAGTGAAATATGAGCTGTCCATGTTTTTGAGTGAGATTCACCAACATGGTACTGAGCCTTTTCTCCAAGTTAAGCAACAGATAATCAATCATACAATGCCTCAACACTAGCCTCATTAAATATTCATGTGCTTGTACATTTTGCACAAACTTATAGGTGCTGACTTCCAAGAGAAACAATGTCTATATGAAAAACAAATCTGGAAAGACAAAGTGATAGTTCACTCAAGAACAAAACATTTCTCAGCATTTACTCACACTTAAATGGTTTTTAAAGTGTATGTATTTCTTTCGTCTGTTTTCCAAGATTGTTGGCAGATATTGACAAAATACTATGTGACTGCTGGTTTCCAATATTCTTCAGTAGATCTTACTTTATGTTCAACAGAAGAAAGAAAATCAAACAGGCTTGGAACTTTGAGGACAGTAAA
Source organism: Danio jaintianensis (assembly GCA_903798115.1). Classification (NCBI taxonomy): domain Eukaryota; kingdom Metazoa; phylum Chordata; class Actinopteri; order Cypriniformes; family Danionidae; genus Danio; species Danio jaintianensis. The sequence goes on along the minus strand of CAIGQV010019951.1, from coordinate 22,765,695 downwards.
GAATAACAGAATTTTCATTTTTGGGTGAACTATCCCATTAAGATTTACTTGGGGACATTTATACACCAGGTAACAATCAGATATAAAAGCAGGTTATAATCAATATTAAACTCACAAATATGCTAATATGCTGTTTAGAAGCATGTCTATCAAATTTATCAGTTAAGTAATGGATAAACAATTATGATTTTATGGATCTTTAGGATTTTAAATGCACAATTTAAAGTGGTTCCCAGTACTGGGTTGTGGCTGGAAGTAGTTGGCAGTTCCTTCTGCTGTGGCGACCCATGATAAATCAGGGACTAAGCCGAAGGAAAATGAATGAATGAATTTAAAGTGGATTATCCTGTTGATTATCCTGTTACTCTGTGGTCATTTGCCAAGTTATAGACAAGTTAAAACCAGTTTTGCTTTTTGCAGTGTCATTTTTAAACGAATTGTCATCAGTTATGGCATGTCACAGCCAGACATGAAGCACGCTCAAGAGATCATGTATGTGTGTGTGTGTGTGTGTGTGTGTGTGTGTGTGTGTGTGTGTGTGTAAATGACATGGGCATATCTAATAGCTCACAGTAACATGTGTTAGCTACTTCTTCACAAATATTTTGGAGAATCAGAATCCCAATCGGCTCCCTTGTGAAGCAAACAGTGTCCTCAAGATTACATTGATGAATGAAGACTCCGGCAACTGTCACTGAGTTACTATGGTTACTACTTATATTTAAGGAAAGCACATTTATTTCGAACTCTGATCAAAACTGACTGGAAATACTTTAAATTAGAAATAATTTAAGTATTTAATAAAATTAAACACTTTTTTGAAGTTTTTGAGCAAGATGTTAATGGTCCAATTCAATAACCCATGACAAGCCAAGCCAAAAGTGTTCCCGTCAGACCCAGAGATCAGCTGAACGCACCCAAACATGGCAAAACTTTAAATAATGAAATACTTAAATCATTTTATTGCACACCTTCCAGCCAATCAGAATGAAGAATTTTATCAGACCATGGAACAATCCACAGTAACAACAGTAAAAAACATTCATTCATTTTCATTCATTTATGGAAGAAAGCAGTTGCGGGGGCAGCAGTCTCAGGAGAGAACCCCAGACTTCCCTCTCCCCAGACACTTCCTCCAGCTCCTCCGGGGGGATCCTGAGGCATTCCCAGGCCAGCCGAGAGACATAGTCCCTCCAGCGTGTCCTGGGTCTTCCCCAAGGCCTCCTCCCAGTGGGACATGCCTGGAACACCTCCCTAGGTAGGTGTCCAGGAGGCATCCGAAACAGATACCCGAGCCACCTCAGCTGACTTTTCTGGATGTGGAGGAGCAGCGGCTCTACTCCGAGCTCCTCCCGGGTGACAGAGCTCCTCACCCTATCTATAAGGGTGCACCCTGCCACCCTACGAAGGAAACTCATTTCGGCCGCTTGTATCCAAGATCTTGACCTTTCGGTCATGACCACAGGTGAGAGTAGGAACATAGACTGACCGGTAAATCGAGAGCTATGCCTTTTGGCTCAGCTCCTTTACCACAACGGACCGGTACATCAAATCGCATTACTGCTGCCGCTACACCGATCCACCTGTCAATCTCACGTTCCATCATTCCCTAACTTGTGAACAAGACCCCAATATACTTGAACTCCTCCACCTGGGGTAAAGACTTTCCTCCAACCTGGAGATGGCAAGCCATCTTTTTCCAGTGGAGCACCATGGCCTCGGACTTGGAGGTGCTGATTCTCATCCCAGCCGCGTCACACTTGGCAGCAAACCGCCCCAGTGCATGCTGAAGGTCCATGTCCGATGAAACCAACAGAACAACATCATCTGCGAATAACAGAGATGAAATCCTGTGCTCCCCAAACCAGACCCCCTCTGGCCCAAGGCTGCACATAGAAATTCTGTCCAAAAAAAATATGAACAGAATTGGTGACATTAAAACATTAAAAAAGTACAAAAAAAAAAGTATTTTTTAATTATGCATCACTGCAAACAAAAGTACAGACATAACTGAATTCAGACACATCCTAGGATAACCTTGAGTAAAAAATTACACTTAATAAACAAATATTTCAAGCCGATTAAAGCCCGAATGCTCACGTGCATTTGCCACAAATGGCAAAGTCTCCTCTCCTCACGTTTTTCCCTCAAAGCCTGACCCTGAAATCAAAAAGCTGCCTATGACAACAGTGAAATGCACTGCCATGAGCAACAACCAACTTTTATGTCTATTTTTAACCTTAGAAGAGAGCTGTCGCCTGTATCTCCAGAGAAGGCCTGAAGGGTAGGACACTTGTTTCAGCCCATTATGTGAGATGGCTCTTTTTTTTTTTTTTTTTTGAGGAGCATAAAAAAGCAAAAGCTATTGGTTCTCTAGTGATGTAGCCATGCGAGCGAGGGGTTACATGTGGCTGCCTTTATGATTTTTGACTGAAAGCGACAGTGGAATGAATCTTCCCGTGAAGTTTGTGTGCCTCGACCTAATGGGGACGATATAAAACAGGACTGTAATTTAGAGAATCTGCCCGTGACAACTTGAAGATGAACTGTGAGCGGACAGGGCTGGAGCGAGCCGTCCCGCTCTGGCCTTTACGAGGATTGATGCGAAGGGTTCACATTGACATCTCTGCCATGGGCTCAGCGCTGAAACTGATGAATGAAACTGGGAAACCTCTATTGCAGGACCGACTCCAGGGCATGTTTTGATTAAATTCCATATCAGTCACAATTTAAAATATTCGTCTTTTTTTCTACATCCCATGGTGCTTTGTGTGAATTGTGGGAGTAAGGTAATGGACGCTTTTCACAAGACTGATCAGCATCTTAAATTCTTGAAAGTTTTTAATATTTTGTTTAAAAAAAAAAAAAAACTAAAAAAACGTATAACCATGTACAGTTGAAGTCAAAATTATTAGCCCTAATTTGATTTTTTTTCTTTTTCAAATATTTCCCAACTGATGTTTAACAGAGCAAGAAATTTTTCACAGTATTTCCTATAATATTTTTTCTTCTGAAAAAAGTCTTATTTGTTTTATTTCAGCTAAAATAAAAGCAGTTTTATATATTTTTTAAAACTATTTTAAGGTCAATATTATTATCCCCCTTAAGCAATATATATTTTATGATTGTCTACAGCAGGGGTTCCCAAACTTTTCAGCCCACGACCCCCAAAATAACAAATGCAAGTGACTCGCGACCCCCACTATTTTTGAAAGTGGTTATAATCATACAAACGTTGCACGCAACGGCTCCAATAGGCTTATGTAAACACGAGCATACTGACAACACAAAAGAAGTGCAACAGTCAAACAACCATATCATTTTTTTTTATTATTATTATTATTATTTAATATTATCCTCATGAGACTGGTGGGCACAAAGTTTAAGTTACGTCCCAAGTTTTTCCTTGTCTTGACTTTTGGAGACTGCCACTTGGAAATCATCCCTGTGTCCTAACATTACACTATGTGACGAGATTTGCAGTGGGAAGCAATTTGGCTGTTTGCACCAGACGAAACATGACAGAAATTTAAATACAGCCATTCAGAAGCACAGAATATATGATCACTCACAGCACTTCAACGAAATGGTAAAGTTTACAATCCAATTAATGCATATTAAACCTCTTTAACATTATTAAATGTAGATGATTCACTGATATGTGTTGGCTTCTACGAAGTTACAATTCTGAAGTTCAATTTCAAACGGTTTATTTTATTTTCAAGATCTGAGGTGAACTATCTGCTGCTGCTTTCAGGTGTTATGGCAATAAATGTCATGTAATATGGCATTCAAACTCACATTGTTAGCAATTCATGCCAAATAAAAGACAGGTGTACCTGAGGCGATCATTGACATAGTTTCTGTAGTTTAGCTGCAAGAAATAGAAGCTGTTTTTAAAATATAAATTTCAGGTGTTGGTTAGGCAACCTGCACTTGCATGTGTTTTGAACCAGGAGTGTAATACCAAGTTCAACCACTGGGCATTAATCTTAGATACTTGATCATACTTTAACTTAATCCAGTGTAAAATCAGCTTCAAACTCTGTGTTAATTTATCAAAATCTAACTCTATAATGTCAACACTTAACTCTGAAATGCTTTAACACTGAGAATTTAACACTGATGCATTTACTGTGTAGCCACTGTGCTGCCCAGTGTCATGTTAAAATAACAAGCATAATGTTATCTTAACAATGGATAAGAATGACGCACAAAGCCTAACATCCCTCTCACTTCATTTTCACAATGGATACTGATTATTTGTTGTACACAGTAATCGCATGCAGAGAATGGAGAATTCTCATCCACATTTCTGATCAGACTCGAGGAGAAAGAGCATTTGTGCAAGCTGTCAGGGATTGCACATTTTGTCCAGTAACAGAAAATGGGACACCAGCGCCTCGATCCAACTGAATGCATTATTAAAGCCTTCTGTGTGGCAGAATAGCAGCTCATCTGCATATGAAAGAGGAGGGTGTGAGGGAATTCATTAACTGTGTGACTTTTACTAATGAAGAAAGGAGAGATCTGGGTGAAATGAAGACTTTGGCTGTGAAGACTTACAACAGTGGGTTGTGATTTAACACGTTTATGTAACTGTAAGGTGTCTGGACAGACAGGCTTGTGTCTGAGCTGAAGCAAATGGATGGAATTTTGAACTTTGAAACAGTAAAGACTATGTTGAGGGATATATTTTACTTTATTAAATTAAAAATAATTACGTTATGACTAAACTAGAAAAAAACAAATCTGACAAAAAAAAAAAAAACAGTTTAAAAGGAATTTTTCAGATGTTTTTTTACAGGCATTTTGAAGTTTGCAGTGTAATTATTAAAATTGGATAAAGAAAATATAACTTTTATAAGGACCATTTATTCATTCATTCATTCATTCATTTTTCTTCGGCTATTCATCATGGCTCGCCACAGCGGAATGAACCGCCAACTTATCCAGCATATGTTTTACGCAGCGGATCTGCGCACACACACACACTTTATGCTTTTGTATAATTCAGTAGAAAGTGTAAAAATTTCTAATGAAAATGGAAAAAAGTAAAAAAAAATAAAACAAAATAAATAATAATATTCATTCATTCATTTTCTTTTCGGCTTAGTCCCTTTATTAATCTGGGGTCGCCACAGCGGAATGAACTGCCAACTTATCCAGCACATGTTTTACACAGCGGATGCCCTTCCCATCACTGGGAATAAATAATAATAATAATAATAATAATAATATATTTGATTACTTTTTTCTTTGGTCTTTTTCTCTAGACTTTTTACACTTTTTGCTAAACCATTACAAACTGGGCTGAGTTTGATTTGATTTAGTTCAATTTGATCGTGATTTTGGTTCAATTTGAATTCATTTGGGTATATATTTGGATATTGAATATTTATAATGGTAATTTTTGCTACATGATATGCAGCTAGATTTTCAGGCTGATTTAAAATGATAAATGAAATTACTGAATTGGTTCGTTCATTCATTCATCTTGTGCTTCACAATATAAAACTGTTTCTGGGAAAACAAATTGTTTATTAAATATATTTTCCACATTACTGTAAATTATTTTATTGGTCCAAATGTTATTATTGATATAGTTCAGGGTCTATCACTATATTGATATAGTGTTGAGGCAAATTTGAGCTAAAAACAGCCAATTAAGCTTATTCAATTCACCTTTAGCGCATGTCTTTGGACTGCGGGGAAAACCGGAGCACCCGGAGAAAACCCACGCCAACACACCAACGGGAGAACATGTAAACTCCACACAGAAATGCCACCTGGCCCAGCTGGGACTCGAACCAGCGACCTTCTTGCTGTGAGAAAACAGTGCTAACCACTGAGCCACCGTGTCGCCCAAAGGACCATTTAGATCAGAGGTGCCCAAACTCGGTCCTGGAGGGCAGGTGTCCTGCATAGTTTAGCTCCAACTTCCTTCAACACACCTGCCTGGAAGATTCTAATATAGCTAGGAAGAAGTTCATTAGCCGGTTCAGGTGTGTTTAATTGGGGTTGGAGCTTAAATATGCAGGACACCGGACCTCCAGGACCGAGTTTGGGCAATCCTGATTTAGATACAAAAAAATAATAATAATAATTGCATTAAAACACTATCAGTAATTTACTTAATGATGTTTTTCCTTTCCAACTTTAAATGACTATAATGCCAAAAAGAAAAGAAAAAAATGGCATGCTATAACCTTTAACTAACAAATAAATAAAAATAGCATAGATAGATGGCATAAAATTAAGGATATATCAATAATAAAATGTAATAATTTACAGTAATGTGGAAAAAAAAAAACATTTTACTAAAAAACTCAAACCATTTTATATTGTGGATCACAAAGTGAATGAATGAACGAATGAACAAATGAATGAATGAATGAATAAATGAACGAATTAATAAACAAACCAGTACTTGAATTTCAGTAATTTGACTTCTCATTTTAATTAGCCTGAAAAATTTGCTGTATATCATTTACATCATTAGCAAAGCAGTAATGCCTTTCATGTGTAGCAAAAATAACCATTATAAATATTCAATATCCAAATATTTACATATATACCCAAATGAATTGAGCCAAAAATCAGGATCAAATTGAACTAAATCATATCGAACTCAGGCCAGTTTACAATGGTGTTGGTACAAAAAGTGTGAAAAGTCTAAAGAAAACAACCAAAAGGAAAAGTATTGCAAAAAATAAATAAATAAAATTCTTTTTTTATTTTTATTTTTTAACTTTTTTCTATTGTTATTTTGTTTAGACTTTTTACACTTCTACTGAATTATACAAAAGCATAAAGTGTGTGTGTCATACAGTATATATAAACTGTAGTTTAATGACACATTATTATTCTAAAAGGGCAATTAGATGCGCAGAGCCATGAACCACATCAGATTTCCTTCAAAGTATACAGCAGGGTTAAATGCAACTCAATGTTTTATCTTGTTTAATTTCTTTGGAGAATTGGGACTGTTTGTGCTGTGCCTGATAATTAACAGCGCCCCTCTGGAGTGATCCAGGCATCCATTTCACAGAGAAACCAAAAGGAACATTTGTCTCCTGCGCTCATTAGACTTCTTCATTGGAGCCAACCGAGGAAAAAAAATTCACACACAGGCATTATTGCGCCGTCACCCTCGTGATTGGTGCTGAGAGAAATGCTGCTCAGTGCTGAATGCACCACTGTTTTATTCTCTGAACACTGAAACTTGTTTTGCAGGACACTGTCTATCATGAGCCACTTCCTCACATGTCCTCAGCACATGGTGGTAGCATTAAAGTGGGGGGAGAACAAAAAAAAAAAAAAAAAAATCAATCGAGCCATGCTTACTAGAACATTTTGTACTGTGTCTATGTTTCTTGATAGTGCTTTCTAAGGTGAACTATCACTACTGCTCATATTAAATGCATAACTCATCCCACAACACTCGTGGTGCACATATAAATGATACCTCAAATCATTTCGAAGTGTTCAGTGCTTAAAGGAACAATCCACCTTTTATCATATTGTATGTTTTCTTGCACAGTTGGATGTTGGACTTATGAAAAATAATTGTTTGCATTTATTGAAAGCCTTCTTTGATGGCTTATTTTCACAATTTATGATGGCATAGCAGTCAAAATAAGACAAATGAGCTCATGTATGGGACAAATTCTGGACCTTTTATCAGTGGGGGGTGGGTCTTTCGAACAACCAGAACACCCTCTGGCTACGGGCCTGATATAGGATGCTGGCTGAAAGACGGATACAACATGACAATGGAAAAGATAACCTATAGACCATTTCAATATATTTCAACGTGGTGATGTCATTGGCCCATGAACATTTCCTGCATGTTATCAAACTATTTCATAACTGTAACAAGAGGCAATTCAATCATAACTTAACGTTAAAACAGATATCATAACATTATTTATCAATATGTGGCTCTTTTTGGATTCTCTGAAGCTCTAGAAATGAAAAATGTATACCAGGAAATACGCTGGGACCATTGTTTTTGTTTACATCCCTCAAAATGGTCTATATATTACGAGATAAAAATACAAGATCTTTGAGGGAGTTTGGAGACCTTTCAAATTTTCCCTAAAATGCGGTGCAAATGTGTTGATTGATGAACAAGAAGAGAGGTCATAAATATTGAAATATTGATGTAAAATACTGAGAAAATACTGTTTTTTATTCTTTTTTTTGTTTTGACTTCTATATTATCTGAGTATAAAATTAAAAAGCAATAAAGATATAAAAATAAAAAGTATACAATATCCAACCCAGGCTCATTCTGATTACGTACCCCTATATACACATTTCTGGAGAGTGCCAAATACTTCCCAAAAGCTAAGTTTTTTTTGCAGTTTTTGTTATCACGAATCCACCAAAGGCCGCTGTGTATGCTTTTTGAGATCTCAAATTTCTCTCACAAGTCCCATTCTTGCCTCCTCTTCTCATGTAAATCCACCAGAGGCCGCTGTCAACTGACTGACTGACTGACCAACTGACCCACCCTCCTCTTTCCCTAAACCCAACCGATATGCTGCGTTCCCAATTCGCATACTATCCATCCTAAATAGTATTCAAAAATAGAATTGGTATGTCCCAAACCATAGTATGTTGAAAAGAGTATGTCAAAGGTTCTCGGATGGTTTACTATTTCCGGTAAAAACCGGAAATAGAAGCGTCCATACTCTAACCGCTAATATTGCCAACAATACATTGCAAGTTGGATGTGAATTTGTTTAGAACTACAACTCGGGTAAAAGTGTAAACAAACTACAAACATGGCAGACGCGCAAGACCAACCGTCAAGTAGAGAGGTTTCGGTAAAGTTGTTTGAATGACTGTTAATTAATATCTAGCCAACTGGAACATATTTAAACCACGTTTTCTGTGTTATATTTCATCTGCAACAACAATGTGAACTTATATCAAGATATGTTCGGACATTATCTTCTGAATGCATAATTACTCAAAGACCTTAGGAGATTTCTCTGCATGAAAGACTCGAGAATGGCAGATTAACCTGCTGCTGCTTTTCCAATAAGGTAGGTAATTAAATATGAAAGAAATGTGGATGATGTGTGGATGATTGACAGGGGACGTTACTAAGCAACATAACGATCTGTTAAGGAGGAAGTATGTCCCAAAGCTTGCATACTCTTCTGTTACACACTCAAAAGTATATACTTTTCCTTTACAAAAAAAAAAAAGTACATGCTTTTAGGGTGTAGTACATGTGAATTGGGATGCAGCAATAGTGTTTTCAAAAGGACCGATTGAACCGCCCACCCACTTCCCTAAACCCAACCGACAGTATTTTCAAAAGCAATCCAGAAAAATAAAAGCCCTCGCAGCTGCTTGATTTTTACCACGTTTTCAGATCTTACCACATTATCACCCTGTTATTTACTTGTTTATTTTATTTTTTGGCTTTAGTTGTTGTCTTATTTGCTTTCTGGAACCGTTCTTCACCGGACTCAAACCCTGTCTACGCGGTCAACTCTGCTCCAGGTCATGAGTCCACCAACGTACGCGACGAGCCACTGGACAAACTGGTAACAGCGGAAAAGCCGTCCACGCGGAGGTAAGCGGTCAGCTGGTAAGCGCGAAAAGGAACAGCATCATACCGCCCCGTAGCGTTTGTATATAACCGTATACGTTCCTATGGCTACATAATTCGCGATCTCCAGAAATGTATATAGAGCTTTCAGAATGAGCCTATGTTGACAATATCTACTGAGAATCACTCGACAGCCCGTATGGTTCCAATCAATCTACTTAGCAATACCCAAGTCACCACTCACCTTAGCAACAGCATAGCAACATCCTGGCAACCCTAACATCATGGCAGCGCAAACAAACTGAAGTCTCCTCATTTTGTTTCTGTAGAGCACTAAAAAGACAAGTCGTTTTGTTATATGGCTCCCTACAGACAGCAGACATCTAATCAAATCAGCTTCTGCCGTCCTTAATAAGCCAATACAGTGACATGTAGCAAGCAGTTTAGGCAGAACGCGGGGGAGAAAAGGGTCGATCTCATAGATGTGTGATTTATGGCCGAACACAAGGTCTGTGGACTGTTCACTGTAAAGAATGAGCTGCCCTGATAATACTCTAAAAGCTGAAACCAGTGCCAAGAGCCACGCACTAAAACTAACACACACGCACACACATGCAGCATGAATATAAAGCAGGATCATTTACTTTTTGAAGAGATGATTCACTTGTTCGTTTCTCCTCCAGGTATTGCCGACGCATTGTGAAAAGGATAACCGTTATTTTGTAAGAGATATATTGTTATTCATTATCTGGTTATTGCATTGGTGCTTTATATATGCTTATGAGTTGTTTGGTTATTGAAAGTATCGTTAGACTTGCTTAAACTTTCCTCTAAGAAAAACGGTTTGTTATAACAAAGGAGAAAAACAAGCAGAAAGAGAACAAGACGAGTTACACTAATACTGGCAAATATAATTAATACATGCAGTTATTAAATATGTACTAGTTATGAACACTTAAATCGACAATATATGTTATAAACAAGACTTCATTGGAAAGTACCACTTTATAGAAGAAAGTATTCTGCCATGTTTCACTGAATCCAGCTGTTTTGACTTTCATAAAAACACAAATAAATCATTTAGTTATTGAATTTCGATTTGCTTAAACTTTTCTCTACGAAAAAAAAAAACTGAAAATTGAGCAGAAAAAAAACAATTAAAGCAACAATACTATAATATTACAAAAGCAAAATTATTATTATTATTATTATTATTATTATTATTATTAGTAGTAGTATTAGTAGTAGTAATATTAATAGAAATAATAATATATTATTATTATTATTATTATTATTACTACTACTACTACTACTATGTATTACTATTAGTAGTAGTAGTAGTAGTAATAATGATAATAATAATAATAATAATAAATATATCATCATTATCGTTGTTATTATTATTATTATTAAGCTAACATTTTATTTGGCTACACTTTACACATTTTACTATAAAATTCCATTTGTTAAATGTTAGCTGATGTATTTATCTAACATGAACTAAGAATGTAAAATACTTGTACAGCAATTATTAAAATCGCAGTTAATCTTAATTTCAACATTTACTAATGCCTTATTAAAAGCCAAAGTTGTGCTTGTTAACATTAATGCACTGTGAGATAACATTAACTAACAATGAACAGTTTTAATTTCATTTACTAATGTTAACAAAGATGAATAAACACTGTAATAAATATATTGTTTGTTCATATTATTAAATAAATTATCTAACATCAATTAATGGAACCATGTGATAAATTACTGTAGGTTTGAGAGAACCATTATTTCAGCCATCTTAATGTAATTTTTCTCTAACTTCAGCTGTTTTGAGTTTCTAAATAAATAAATAAGAATTGTTCAATATGTACAATACCCACAAATAATTATATACATATATTATTGTATATTTTTAGTTTCTCTTGATTTTTTTTCCTTGTTCAATTTTTTATTTAATATTCATTCATTCATTTTCCTTCAGCTTAGTCCTTTATTTATCAGAGGTCGCCAAAGCGGAATGCTCAATACACTACGGCCAATTTTAGTTTACCCAATTTACCTATAGCGCATGTCTTTGGACTGTGGGGGAAACCGGAGCACCCGGAGGAAACCCACGCCAACACATGGAGAACCCACAAACTCCACACAGAAATGCCAACTGGCCCAGCCAGGACTCAAACCAGCAACCTTCTTGAGTGTTCTCCAAACTAAGTGACTTTGGTTTTTGTTTTTATCTAGTTTGCTGCTGGAGAATCACAACGTCTGCATCTTAATATAACGCATCACTGGATTCAGCAGTTTTGATGATGCATAATGCAGCATAATTACTAGCCTCTAACTTCCTCTCCATCAGCAGCACATTGGAAATTAAATGGGAAACCACCATTAAGCAGTGTTGCGTATTATGACACAAAATGTCCAAGTAGTTGGCCTGATTCAGCCTTTTTTGCATAATCATTATGTAAGGCTACGAATGCAAATGAGGCGCTCTGCTGAAGTTTGTAGAAAGCATTACTGAGATGCAGGCCAGAGCCAAAACCAATCATTATTCACCTGATGCCTTCATCTGGGTCTGTCTGGTAGCTTAATATTCCAATGTTGGATATTGGTCAGTTCTTTCCGTTTCTGGGTGAAAATGCAAGACTGTCAATAAATGCATTGAAATTACCAATTAGTCTAAAAATAATCTTACTGTTCACTTTTTACAGAATTTTTATGTTTACCTGCGTCTGATTTCTCAGCAAAACATTCATGACGCATTCTTTAGTGTGATTTGCCAACTCCCACACTCATATTCATTAGACATTTACACACTCAAAATTTCAGTGGGAAATGCATTTAAATATGCATAATTATACATAAATGTACACAAAATTCCCGAAATTATACTGACACTTTTGTAACCATAATAACTGTCAGATATCTTGCATGTTTGCCATCCATGTATATTTTTATACAAATTAATATTATAGCACCAAATCCTTGTTACAATCAGCAGTTTGATTAAACCACGGCTGACATTTTTACCCAGCAAGTATTTTTTGTGTTCATAGATGTCAAACATAAATGTCTTGGCTAGATTGTCCATAAAATAGCCCAAAACTAGACTAGTCATTACAGACAGATTAGACAGACTTCACATGCGTAGTCATTCATTCCTGTCTATTTGATGACTAGTCTAGTTTTGGGCTATTCTTAGATGTCTATTAGATTTTTAGCCCAAATTTAGCCTTGTTTTATCCAAGTATTGTCTGAAAAATTCAGCTTATGCATGCTATGAAGGCTGTTTAACAGCAAACTCTTGCAGTGTTGTCATGTCCATTTACTATAATCACTTTGTTGGTAATGCTCGGCTGATAAATCAGTCAAGTTTACGGTGCACTGAAAAAAAAATTATGTCTGCAAAATTGTTGCAAACAATTTATATGTGTTGAATTTAAACAAACAAATTAAATTTAGTAATGTTAAACTTAATTTGTTCGTTTAAATTCAGCCCAAACAAATTGTTTACAACCACTTACTGTAACTTAAAAAAATTGTAAATCCAATGAATCATCTTTGAATCATTTTTTTCAGTGTGTTATTAGTTGGAGGTAGGAATATTTAGATTCTATTTTCTTTATGAAGTATTTGGTTTATTTCGGTTTCTTATGGGCTTGTTTTTGTGTGCTCTTTTTGATGATCTGGCAACATACATAAGTTTAGTTTATTTATATAGCACATTTTTTACAACACAACGTTGCCCAAACTGCTGAACACAATCAATTAAAATAAGTCCTACATAACATTCATAACAATCAAAACAATTAAAACATAAGGCAAACCCCTCAACATTAAAAAGCCTTAAATGCTAAAAAACAAAGACGCAGTTTCAGAAGCTTTTTAAAAACAGATAGAGCTGGAGCGTGTCTAATGTGGGGTGGAAGCTTGTTTCAGAGTTTTGGGGCGACAACAGCAAAAGCCCGATCCCCACTTCGCTTATGAAGGCTTATGGACCTTGGTACAGAAAGAATAAACTGATCAGAAGACCTTGGTGACCTACCAGGATTATATACATGTAGGAGGTCTGATAAGTAAGGTGGTGCCAGATCATTTAAGGATTTAAAAACAAAAATTAATCATTTAAAATCAATCCGTGACCTAACAGGCAGCCAGCCCAGAGAGGAAAGAATGAAAAATGTGCTCATATTTATAGCGCTTTTCTTGTAATTTCTGTACTTTACTAATTACTGAATTCACAAAAAAGATCTATGATGTGCATCAAAATCCATCTAACAACTAGTTATTTGGTTCTCTACATACTGAGCAGAATATTTTCAAAAGCACTGCCAGCAATTTTTAAATTTTTATTAATTTGGTTTAAAATGCGGTTGATGTTCCAATAATATGGCTAGATTGGGTCTGTAAAAAAATGGGTTCATGCATTAAAAGGTGAATTGACATCCAAATTTAGCTGTAGTGTGTACACTGCAGAAAATAGTTGGCACAAGCTGGTGCAGCATTTTACCAAATAACTGAATGGCCAATCAAAACTATCCCAATAATATTCATTCATTCATTTTCTTTTCGGCTTAGTCCCTTTATTAATGTGGGGTCGCCACAGCAGAATTACCCGCCAACTTATCCAGCATATGTTTTACGCAGCGGATGCCCTTCCAGCTGCAACCCAGCACTGGGAAACACCCATACACTCTCATTCACACACATACACTACGGACAATTTAGCTTATTCAATTCACCTATAGCGCATGTCTTTGGACTGTGGGGGAAACCAGAGCACCCGGAGGAAACCCACGCGAACACAGGGAGAACATGCAAACTCCACACAGAAATGCCAACTAACCGAGCAGAGGCTCGAACCAGCGACCTTCTTGCTGTGAGGCGACAGCGCTACCCACTGAGCCACCGTGCCACAATCCCAATAATATAAAAACACAAAATATGTAAGCTTTACATCCCTATATATGCATTATGCACAGCTTTTTCTTTGAAAATAACTGCATATTAGTACTTAGAAAGATTCTGATACAATAAAGTCTGTCGATCTTGAGGTAAAATCACTTTTTATGTAAATTACATATACTTTTGCAGTTATTATTTAGCAGCAATCCTGGAGTGTCCTGCCAATCTGTTACCATAGAAACGAAAACAGCTGCACATACAGTACTGTATAGTCTCTCCTCTTTGAACCATACAAAAGTGTGCTTAATGGTTCATTATCCTGGCACAGTTTTTAATCATTGGTAGAATAAAGATTTGGTAGAGTAAAATATTTCAATGCAAAATATAAGTAATGCAATATGTCAAAACCTTTATCCTGCAGACTTAAAAAAAAAAAAACAACAACAACCAAGTTGCAAGAAAGCAAGTTGTTAAAGTTTGAAAACTGCAGATCTGGCAACTCATTAAATATATTTATTTTAAAATATATTTTATGTGCTCTGTAGTGCAAGACTAAATTGTATTCTATTTGTTATGTTTAAAATGGTTGATTAAATTGTAAGGAAGATTCTGTTTGAAAACCAACTGAAAAGCATCTCTGTCTGAAACAGTTTGTGGTTTTAAGACAATGTTTCAGCTGTCTGTGATGCAAATCTGAAGTTTCAGCATCATTAATCCTGTCTTCTGCATTTCATTTTATGTCAAAAATCATTATAACATGCTGATTTGTTGCTCAAGATGCATATCTTATTGATATCAAAAATCGCTGTACTACTACTATGTATGTTCTTTTAGAATTTTGAACTGTATTTTAAATATAAATTTTAATTTTGAAACAACTCATTATAATTTAAGCTAAGAAAATTACTTTTTATTTTCTGTATGTAAGTAGGCATGGGACGATAACCGGTATCAAGGTTTACCGCGGTTTGGAAAAAATCAAGGTTTTAATACTGCTAAAATGTTCTGTTATACCGTTCCCAAGGTATATGTAAGGTTTTTTATAATGTATTTTTTTATGTGTTGTAAAGAAATCTGTGTTTTTTAAACTAATGAAGAGAGCAGAAGTCATTCACTTATTTTAACAATTTAGCCTGACATGTTTACTGTTCCAAAATATTATAAATGTTTCTTAAAATAAAATAAATTGTGTTTTGTTTTACCCAGACATTTAAATAGAACTTATTTTAGAGCGGTAATTACAATACCATGATACCGTGAAACAGAGGTATTTTTATCCAAGGTTATCATAGCGTCAGAAACTTATACCGGCCCATGCCTATATGTGAGATATGACTTAGTTCGAAATCAGATGTTAATTAAAAACATCTAAATTATCTACAAAAGCAAAAATGTCATTTTTCTCAATATGTTAAAACAGACATTTCCCTAATTCAATTAATCAACGAGACCATTAAACTAAGGATGTTGCTTGTTGGAGATCGCCAAAACCACTAACAAACACAAGAACCCACCCACACATCCTGTTTAAATTGCTTCATGTAAACACAATCCATCTGGAAACTTTATGTAATTTTAGTTTAAAAGCAAAAGTGAGTGTGTGTGTGTGTGTGTGTGTGTGTGTGTGTGTGTGTGTGTGTGTGGGTGTGTGTGTGTGTGTGTGTGTGTGTGTGTGTGTGTGTGTGCGTGTGTGTGTGCGTGTGTGTGTGTACAGTACATCTGTATCCCCATACACCTTCATGGACGCGCTCTACGGCACTAATGCAGACACATCTGGTATCCAGCTATATCCTCCTGTTTGTTGCCTGCCCGTCCATCTGTCTACACTTTTTCCAGTACGTGCTTGAGTGGGCACTGTGTTTTCTTGCTTGAGTGTCTTCGGGGGGTAAGGAACAGCAGGCTGTACACAACACAAACAGTTTACTCGTTCCCTCAACAAGGTGAGTAATGTTAAAGCTGAGGCCCGAGGCTCAGGCCGTCCTCTGGTGAGTCAGCTGTTGATGTGGAAAGGGCATTTTCTCACATGTTTCTGCTTCTGCTTGATGTTCGCATTAGTCAGCCATCACTGAACCGCACATCACTTGGTGAACAACAAATCTCGATTAACTGAAGATGTTACTCATGTTTCGGAAACTTTCTCTGAATGGCCTGAAAAATCACCACTTGCGAGGCTCTAGCTGGGTTTGCATCCTAACGTGAAGACATTTTTTTTTTTTAAGTTCGAGAATTTTTTTTAAAAACAAATGCATTTTTCCATCAAGTTGTTAGAGTGGCTGACTGTAGTATTGGTAACCTAGTAACCAATAGTAAACAAGGCAACAATAATGGAGACAGCTGATTGTTCACGTTGGTGTAATATTTGCTACATCATAGTTTATTTGGCAAATGTGTTTCCTTCTCCATTATTCGCATAAGTCCAAAATCACCTCAAGCTAGTGTAAAATCTTAGTGAATTAAGTTTTCAAATTTGGCATTCCTATCGCTCGTTTCTAATGCGACACTTTAATGCTTTTAATAATGTGCATTAACACAGGGTGAAGTAATCCCATATTATGACGAAACTTTTGTCAATTTTATTGTCAAATTTTGTCTTCTTGTGACTTAATTTAGATTTTTGTTTAGATGATTAGTATTGCACTGGTGCCACTAGCATTGCCATTTCTGTTTTATATGAGAAATGTTAAATGCCCAAAAAGCAAAACTGCAACTCTTTAAAATTGCAACCTGCAAAGAACATTTATCTGCTCAGCTCAAAAAATTGATGCAACATGAGCTGCGTGAATATATTTACCTACTGATCAATTTCATTCACACAACCATTCAGTGAGAAGTGCGCAACTTCACAAACCTTAAACATCTTTTTGATTTAAACTAGTTTAAAATGAGGAAACATTGCTGACATTTTTTTAACACTATTAATACAAAAAGAAAAGTCTGAAAGCTTTCTTTTTTACAAATCACCAACATTTATAATGGATTTAGTAACACTAATTGTAGCCATGATATTTTATCAAAAATGTGGTATGTTCATATAATATTTTAGTATAATATTAAAGTAGACATACTAAAAGAGTACATATTCCAGCACATATTAAGCCATATGAGTTTTTGTGCATTTGCGCATAGTTATTTTCCTTTCGACAGATTGTACTTTCCAATCTTTCTTCATTATAAAAAATATATATAAACTCATTTTGTTACCGTATGTCTATATTCAAACTGCAGGCAAATTACATTTATATAAAAAAAAATTATCAGGCTTTTTAGGCAGACTGTCCATTATTTGCAAGTGTTCAAATCAGATTTGTACAGTATGTCACATTTCTGCACCACAACTGGTATATATTGTGATGTCTGTGCTGTAGTCAAGACCACATTGCTGTTTGTGTCCATGAATACTTTTAGTATTTCCATCACCAGTTTCTTAATACTGTGTGTCACATAATAAATGTGATGGTGAATGGATTTTCTTTCTAGCTCTTATGGTTAAAATGTTATTAGCATAAATATAAATATAAATACATCTTTAAAATCAATCTCTCTAGTGCCACCAACAGTCCAAAGACTCCAATTGTACAGTTAATATTCATATTGTCCTCTGTCTGTGGGCCAAAATAAACATCTTTCCCAAAAGATGTTCTATAGGCTGCTAGATTCAAGAGCAGAAGATGATGAAAAAAAGAAGATAAAAGGTACATTAAATGCCTTCACAGCTTTGATATTGGGCCTCTAATAATGTTCTGTTGCAGTCTAAAGCAGGATGCACCCTGTATGATTTATAATGCTCCTATATGATTGTTGCTCGTCAGACTGTATAAATGTTCCCAGCAACAAGCAATGTTACACTATGAGATCTCAGCTGTCATTAATGCCAGACCATAATGCGATCAATACTTTTTAAAACATATACAGTACATAAGAAAAAGCTAATTTCAAGTTTGAACAATTCATATTGCGTTTGGATTTATATACAGAATTTAGGCCAGCTAGCTAACAAAAAGATCTCTACTATTCATGTTGGTCTTGAAACAAAAATAAAAGACAATGTGCTTAAAAAAAGTGTTGGCTTTTTGTTGTCAAACTATATGTCTGTGCCTTAAAATATCCAACATTGGATGATTTTCATCCAAAGTGAACAATACAACAATAGAATACAGATTTTGGCCTATAGAATCAGAGGAGTCTCAGATGGCCCAACTGTACAGTGTTTATCTAACTCAAACGATCAAAAATGTACTTTCATCTGTGTTTAGGGCTGTAACTGTTACATATTACTTTTATCAGTTTAAAACACAAGGGGGTTAAATGAAAAATTGTGTAATAATCCAGACAACGTGTTATCCAGACAACAATATTACCTGTGGATATCAAGGTTGTTTTTCTTAAAGCCACTCCAAACTGTTTCTATGAACATAATGATCTGCAAAAGAAGATAAATAAATATAAATATTGGTAATTCTCTGTTATATATTCAGAACTTTTTTCTCAAGTATATGAATCTATCTGTACACATAGCTACATTGCACACAAGAGCGTAACAAATATCACGAGGTCTCAACATGCTTTGTTTTGGCATATTATTTACCATTACTTAGCATGATAATGTGTTTTTGTATCTTCAATAGCACAAAAACCATCTCATCAGTCATCAAGCAGCACCTAAATTGTCTGCATTTAATCATAGTTAGTCATATACATAAGTTAAACGATCTGCATGGAGCCTGTGGGACATCAGTATCTTCCTTGGTAAGAAAAAAAGTTTAATAATGCACAAACATGTTCTGATGGGATTTTATCTGATAAATTTGTATGAATAGGAGCAAGCTGTGGTACTGAAAATGAGATGAATAAATCGTCCAGTATTTAACTCTGATGAATAGTTATGTATTCAGTGACTGTCAGTATCATGCAAACTCGAACACAGCTTCGTGTATTGCCAAGCACCTTACGGTTTATTAACGATGTAGTTATGCTATTTCTTTTACAGCATCGAATTTACAGTATATGTTAAAAATAACTCAGTAACCCATTGTTCAATGGAAGAAAGTTTAAAAAGAAATTTTGGCTCTATTTGACAGGCTTTCTCTCAGCACGACTCGACACTGCCATCTACAGTACACAGTGTATTTTTAAAAAGCATCCATACATTGATCAACAACTACTTTTGACTGAAACAAAAACACTCATAACAAATATTAACTACTTTAATTAAAGACAGAAACAATGATATGTCATATTGTGGCCCCCAAAATAAACAACGCAAACTTTTATTAAGCTAATTGCCGTTCCTGGCAGACTACTTAACTCACTGACAGTCGGTGTATGAGTTTTAAAAAATGTGTATTATCAAAGTATCATCTAGACTGAAATGCCTTGACACAGCTTACAAAACAGTAGAGCTATTTAACTACTGAATTATTAATTTACCTTTATCTTTGTGTGGACATTCAGAGTTGGCGTCTCGTTTTCTTGACTCACCTGGTAATCAGCGAATCGATTCCGATAGTTAAAAATTCCAACATGGATATTTATTTATTTATTTATCGTATATTATACACCCTAGCCAGAAACATAAATATTGAGTTAGAATTGGGGTAAAAAGTAATCAGATAAATTCTATTGTCGTGTTAATTTAAATATGTTGATTTACTCCTGCTGAGAGTTTCCTTTCATGGGACTTTTATTATGAAGCGGCTCGGGTTGACAGCGAACGCCAGCACAACTTTAGTGAAGGTAACTCAAATAACCTTTTCCGTTTATTCTATTGAATAACAGTTTCCAAACTTGAACGGTGCCCTTTCTGTATAGGTTCAATTAAACATTAATGAATAAAATAAAAACAATTTGCGTGAGAGCTCAAATTTAGGCTGTTGTTATCGGAGGCATTGCTAGCAACTCAGGCTAGTTTTTAATTAGCCGTTTCGTTTTCACATTTAATTTCTTACAATATATGTGATATAAAATTAGTCTGGATTACATTATTATCTGATAGAATTAATCATTTAAAATATGACCCTTCGTTGGTCTTAAACTACGATTAAATTAAGTTAGAGATGTTGTTGACGCCAAACTTGCAAAAAAGAGTTGCTGATCACTTAATAATCGCTGATGTTTTGTTATGCTATTAAAATAATGTTGACTGTACTCTTTATACCCAGCTGGTGTGTAGATTGAACGATGGAGGCCAGCGGCAAACCATCCACAGCACAGATTGTGTTGCTGGCCACTAGTTCAGCTCTGACAGCTGTTTTATACACCATATACAAGAGGAAATCCAGCCATGTTGCGAGATTAAGGGTGAGAAAACAAGCCTGATGTGTTAATTTTATTGCCAATATCACTAAAATGATTAATATGTTGTGTTTGACAGGAAGCCAAGAAGATGTCATTAAACCCAGAGCTGAAAACTATCCTCAGTGAAGCACCAGGAAAATGTGTTCCCTATGCAGTTATTGAAGGTAGGGCTTCAATAGTGGATGTTATTGTTCTTAATAATGGTATAGTCGTTATTTGCTCACTAAAATAATTTTTATTCGAGGTTAATGTTCTAGTAATTTGATTAATACTGTCTCTGTTTAGGAGTTGTGCGCTCAGTGAAAGAAACCTTGAACAGCCAGTTTGTTGACAACTGTAAAGGGGTCATCCAGAGGTTGACCCTAAACGAGAAGAAGATGGTGTGGAATCGCACAACGAATTTATGGTATGTCTTCAGAATTTGTACTTGTATCATTTTAGTTTGTCTACAGAAATATTTGCATAGTATACATTGTCACTATCTGCTGTATATTTGTATTTGTCTAAATCATACCTAATATTAAATCATATAATCGCATTAAAATATATACATAATTTACATAAATGATGATTTATCTTCAATTAGACTTGTTTAATATGTTTTCATTTTAATATAAACAAAAAACAAAAAAACAACAAAAAAAATAAATATATATATATATATATATATATATATATATATATAAAACATATTACTTTTTATGTATTATAATTTAAAGTATTTATTTATTCTCAGATTTAAATGTAAAAAATTTTAATAACTAATATGCAATTTTACATTTTAACTAAATGTATACATTCAAATTATACTTTAAATATTTATTTTTAAACATTACAATGGTTATACTTAAGATTTTTAACTATAGTACAATTATATTTTTCATCAGTCATGATTCTAATATTTAATTTTAATTTCATAATTATATTACAATTTATTTAATGACTTAAATATTTTAAATAGTAATTTTATTTTTAATATAGAAGTAATTAAGATTTAATTATTATATTATTTTATTTGAATATTTGATTGTTAAAATTAAAATGTAAATTTATGTTTTAATATAAAAATGTATTAACAATTACTACTTTTTTTATTTATTTATTTATTTATTTACAGTATACTACGTGTAATTCTTTTATATTATTATTTTAATTGTTTTTAATAACCCTATGCACAACCAATATCATAACATCATAATTCAATACAAAAAGAAATCATCTTTTCTCATCCTTCTCTTAGGAATGACTGTGAAAAGGTCATCCACCAGCGCACCAACACCGTGCCCTTTGACCTCGCCCCACACGACGACACTGTACCCACAACGGTCCGAGTGCTCCGTCCCCTCGATGCGGCTGAACTGGATCTAGAGACCACATATGAAAACTTCCACCCTTCCCAGCAGTCTCTGACCAACGTCATCGGCCACTTCATCAGCGGTGAGCGTCCGCAGGGCATCCAGGAGACAGAAGAAATGCTGCGTTTGGGTGCCAGCATGACCGGTGTAGGGGAACTAGTGCTGGACAACAATCTGGTGCGTCTTCAACCGCCAAAACAGGGCCTGCGATACTTCCTCAGCCGCCTGGATTATGACACACTCCTCAGCAAACAAGAGGGTCACTTGAGGATCTGGAGGGTCTTGACGGTGCTTTTTGGATTAACCGCCTGCGCTACATTTTTCTACCTGCTTTGGAGACAGTATGTGCTTCGAAAGGAGCGAAGGAAAGAGCAAAGTATGCTAGACGAATACCGGAAGTGGCAGAGTAAACGCTTTCAGGAGCTCCATCTGGAGGAGGAGGATGTTTCTCCCACTGCATGCACAATTTGCTTGAGTCACGAGCGTTCTTGTGTGTTTTTGGAGTGTGGTCATGTGTGTTCCTGTGAGGGGTGTTATAGAGCCCTGCCTGAACCTAAGAAGTGCCCCATTTGCCGGGCGACAATAGATAGGATTGTCTCGCTGTATAACAGTTAAAGGCCTTATTGTGAATATATAGTACTTGAAATGAGGCATAGCATTCCATGCCTTTATCTAGAGCTGTGATGAAAAAATGGTTTAAGATATCAATTCTGATTCTCAAAATGCATCACTATTCTCTCTTGAATGGATTCTGAGCTTAGTTTAACAACAGAGTGTGCTTTAGGCTAGTTTTTTAACAGGCTTCACAAAGAGCCGTATTCTGCTTGCATCCAATTCCTAACAAATGCCACCTAAACCTATAATAATCATAAGTTAGGAAATGTTTAAGCAAATTACAAGAGTGTTAATTAATCTTGTGACAATAGTCAACTTACACAGCTCAGCCCAATGCACAATAGCATTTGAGTGTTTGGTTAAAAACTAAATGTAGAGCGTCGTCTGGTGTTATAGCCTAGAGTGCAGTCTGCTATTAAAAACTAATGTAGAGCTCTTGTCTTCTGTTAAAAACTAGCCTAGACCACCGTCTGCTGTAAAAAAAAACTAGCCTACAGCGGCCTCTGCTGTTAAAAACTAGCCTAGAGTGCCATCTGCTGTTAAAAATTAATGTAGAGCGCTGTCTGCTGTTAAAGACTCACTAAAAGCACCGTCTGCTGATTAAAAACTAGCGTAGAGCACAGTCTGTTTATTAAAAACTAGCCTAGAGCGCAGTCTTCTTTTATAAATTAGCCTAGAGCAGCGTCTTGAAAAAACTAGCCTAGAGTGCAGTCTGCTTTAAAAAAGTGGCCTAGTCTAGAGCATCGTCTGCTGTTAAAATTTAGCCTAGAGCGCCATCTGCTGTTAAAAACTAGCCTAGAGTGTCATCTGCTGTTTAAAAACTGGCCTGTTAAATAATAGCCTAGAGCAGCGTCTGCTGTTAAAAAAAAAACAGCCTAGAGTGGCATCTTGAAAAAACTAGCTTAGAGCGCCATTAGCTGATAAAAAGTAGCCTAGAGCGCCATCTGTTGTTAACTAATGTAGAGTGTCATTTAAGGTTAAAAACTAGCCTAGAGTGTCATCTGCTGTTAAAAACTAGCCTGTTAAATAATAGCCTAGACCGGCGTCTGCTGTTAAAAACTAGCCTAGAGTGGCATCTTGAAAAAACTAGCCTAGAGTGCCATTAGCCGTTAAAAAGTAGCCTAGTTTAGAGCTCAGTCTGCTGTTAAAAACTAGCCTAGAGCGCCAACTGTTGTTAAAAACTAGCCTCAGAATTGATTCAAGAGAGAATATAGATTGCGTTTTGAAAATCTCAGAATTTCTCAAATGATTTTTTGGCACAGCACTAGTAAATGTCAACTGATGTAAGAATCTGCTATAATCCAAATATTAAGCAGAA
>CAIGQV010019951.1:22705035-22724945 GCA_903798115.1 Danio jaintianensis | reverse complement strand
GGGGACAACTTAATTGTTTTATGTTAAATCCACTTAGATTTGTAAAAACTAATAAGTTAACTTAATTCCTTTATGTTGTCCCAACACAAATTGATTGTGTGGAACCCAGCATTTTTTTTCCAATTAATAATGAATGGGAAAAGTCAATAAAATACTATACAGTACTCATAAATGTGTAATGTGCTATATTTCAACTCTTCTGATATTTATATAAAGAATATTGAGTAATATACAAGTTCATTATTTACAGAAAAGTTTACCTATAGCTCAAACCAAACACACTGCAAAAGTTAACTATTTTACTTAAATAAAATTTTTTTTAAAAAAAGAATAAACTCATCTCATCATCTTAAAAGTTACAAGTTGACTTTACTGAAAAAACTGAGTAACTTATTGTAACCTGGAACTGTTACATTGATAATGTTTATAATTATGCACATATTCCTTTACTTAATCATTTTAAAAGGCAACAGGTTTCCTCGCTCTTTAAAAATCAACTAATTGCTTTAAAAGCAGTTGTGTGAGTGTGCGCGCGCGTGTTCACGCCATGTCAGCATTGTAGTTATAAACAGGGTCAGACCGAATCTGTGGCCTTTTTTTGTTTTGCTATTTCTGTGCAGGAATTCTGTAAAAAAAAAATCATATTTTTGTGCAATAGTTTTGACAGTATGAGCTAAAAACATATTTTTTAAAACTTATATTTGAAGTTTGAAATGCTAATTTAATTACCTAGAACCATTTGGTTAACAAATCTACAGCAGTTCTCATATAATATCATCCAATAAAAAACTGAAAGTATTACTTTACAAATTGCATCATCTAAACATCTTAAAATTCAATAGTCCTAATTATAATCCAACTATAAAGTAACTAAGTAAATATTTAAAAGTATTTAAAGTATTTAAATATTTAAAGTAAATATTTTTAAAAAAACGGAATAAAAATATAGGCGGCATGATGGCTCAGTGGTTAGCACTGTCGCCTTACAGCAAGAAGGTTACTGGTTTGAGCCCCGGCTGGGCCAGTTGGCATTTCTGTGTGGAGTTTGAATGTTCTCCCCGTGTTGGCGTGGGTTTCCATCGAGTGCTCCGGTTTCCCCCACAGTCCAAAGACATGCGCTATAGGTGAATTAAATAAACTAAATTGGCTGTAGTGTATGTGTGTGAATGCAAGAGTGTATGGGTGTTTTCCAGTGCTGGGTTGCGGCTGGAAGGGCATCCCCTGCGTAAAACATATGCTGGATAAGTTGACGGTTCATTCCTCTGTGGCGATCCCTGATGAATAAAGGGACTATGAATAAATGAATGAATAAAAATATAGATTTTACACAATTACAAAAGTAAATAGATGGAACGAGAGGCTCAACAATCTGCAGAAATCTACAATTTCCAATTCTGTGTGGGCCTATAGTTATGACACTGAATCTGCTGTAATGAAAACTACCCACAGTTTAATTTTTTGGGCTTTTATTATGAATAGATTTAATTTAAGGTACCCTAGTTTGCTTTTTGAAAGACACAAGATGATATACAGCAGGGGTCGGGAACCTGTTTTCAGCAAAGAGCCATTTCTAATTTTTTTGCCAAATGCATTTTTTTAAAGAGCCACTACTATAAATAATACAGGTTTAAACAAAACCCTTATCTATGTCAGGGGTGTCAAACTCAGATCCTGGAGGGCCGCAGCTCTGCACAGTTTAGTTCCAACCCTGCTTCAAGCCTAAAGGACTCAATTAGTTGGATCGGGTGTGTTTAGTTAGGGTTGGAACTAAACTGTGCAGACCTGCGGCCCTCCAGGAACTGAGTTTGACACCTGTGATCTCTAAAATGCATAGTTTAGCATAGGGGAATAATACTTCCTAGAATCCTTTAAGACCCTCAAAATCTTTGTTTATCGCCCCCCCTTTCAAATAATACAATAAATAGAGAACTTATATCATTTAAAAGATATAGCCATTATAAAAAAAGTTTAACATTGTGGTTCCAGGTATGTAAGAAGCACATTTATATGTATAGAAAGAAAAAACACTTATTTTAACATTCTATTAAGTTGTATCAGTGTCATTTATATACTAAATAAGCTTTTAACCTATATAACACACCTTTGGAACAATTCACATCATTGGGGATCATGTATAAGGTGTGAAAGTGAACATTTATACATTTGGAATGTTTTGAGCCATTATTAATTCATGAACCCACAATATTAACATTTTATATTCATTTTAAATGCATTATAAGAGTTAAGGAAAAAGACTTGGAATATAGTGATGCAAGTCATGTGTAAACATGGTGTTTTTTTTACTCTTTCAGCCTGTCAGTTCTCATCCACTTTCATTAAAAAGAGTGACCAGGATGAATTCACTTTCAGAAGAAAATTTATTTATTTATTTTTTAAATAAGAGGTTTAGTACAACACTTGTTTCTTAAACCTACATTTTTGCTCCCTAAAGACGGGCTATTTATCTAATGGCCATATGTCAGCTTTGCTGAAAGGCGTCATGCCACTAATTACAGCAAAAGACAGATTTCACTTTGGGACCATGTTTATCAGAAAGTTGCACAATGGTTGCTATGGAAATGTGCACTAAAGTTGTCCTAGTTAGCGCACTGCTCATGTTGGCAGTGATCCGTAGGAGGCATGAAAACGATGCTCCTGTCTTATCATTAACTCTCCTTGATGCATTTCCAACAACAGCACAGGTCAGCGCACAATGACTGAAGCACAATTGCGATAAAAATCAGCATTTTCCCATTTTGCTTCAGGGAATTAAATGCTTTCCGCTCACTTCACAGATGAGTTGCTCACCTCTGTGTGGTTTTTTTAATAGGTAAAATGTCAGAATTAAATGTCAGGTTTTTGCAAATGAGGCTTTTTGATCTGACTAGACACAAACTTGCCTGGAAATTGTGTGCCTAGTTACAGCATCTTGACAGGGAAAAACCGAGCGGCTGAAACGAATAGGAAAAGTCGTGTCAGGGTTGGCATTGTCACCAAACTCTGGTTTTGAGATGAGCTGAAAAGCAGGTTGCTGTAGAGAACTAAAGCCAAGATGATCATGCCTTATTCTAGACTATTACATTTCATGCTTCATTGGCCTAGAGCAGTAAAACCGAGTGCATGGGGACTTAAAATGATTTCAGCCTTAGTTTTACATTTACCGTTTTGTTTTTCGTTTTTTATTGGTTTGGCACAATTTTGACATGCAGTTGGTAGATTGTCCAAATACTTATACTTCTATCATAACAGATCATCAAAAGTGCACTTTTTCCAAGCATTTCACCATATTTTTTAATTGTGCTACACTTTTCATATTATGGTTAAATACTGTGTAATTTACACTGTATTTTACTGTAGGACAGTTATGCAGTATGTTACTGTATTTTAAAGTTACATTATGAAAATTACTGTTTTACAGTAAAGATATACATAAAATTCTGTAAATACATATACAGCAAGATAAATGGTGCTGTTAATGTAAATACTGTAAATTAATTACAAAAGTTAATTAATAGCAAAAATACTGTAAGTTACTGGCAAACTGAACTGTAATATGAACTGAATTTTACTGTAGGACAGTTATGCGGTATGTTAGTGTATTTTAAAGTTACATTGTGAAAATCACTGTATATTTTACAGAAAAGATATACATTAAATTCTGTAAATACATAGTAAATACAGTATTTTTGCTGTAATTGATTTACAGTAAGCTACTGGCGAACAGCTGCCAGTAAGTTACTTTAGACTCTACAGGAAATTGTTAACAGTGTAGTACAAAACATACTCACAAAATAACTACACAAAATAAGTGTTTCATACAATTTGCTGCAAGAGCTTTCAGACAAGAAATATAAAATACTAACTCACCAATACCCAGCTCCCTACGATGTTCAGATGATGAGATATCGCTGTTGGTAAATGGTTGCTAGGTTAGTCAGTTTTGTTGCTATGAAGTCGATTGACAGCTTAGAGTGATACATCATATCTTCTTGCCAATATCAATGACACAAATCAACCCTGATGTCTCTATTACAGTCAAAAACTGGAACTGGACTTTATGTAAAAATGGCTTGCCATATTTTATTGAAAATATAATGGTTAAAAATATTTATAGGAAAACATCTGATGAGTTTGAAAAGATAAAGCAACAAACTCTAATGCAGAACACATGTAGCTTTTGGCCAAATTTGGGGCTTGTAGTATTAAAGCCCTAGGAGGAGATAGACCTGGACTAAGAATACGGAATGATAATAATACAAGGTTTAAATAGTATAACAGTTTGTTGGCTTTCTTATTTCTCAAGCCAACATAATTATTCTCACCTGATAAATCACAAGAAACCATTTAAAGTAGAACGTAAGTAAAATTAAAATTACAGTACAGTGAATAATTGTTTTGATTGTGTATGTAAATGACTGATGTGTTTTTTTTAAATCACATTTGCGTCTAAAAGGAAATCCAAATGTACCTTTATTTCTGGGAGTTTGAGAAATTACTCTTTTTGTCAGATCTTTTTGTCAGATCATTGCCCTGTTGTGATTGGTCTACTGTCACAGAGTAAACATCAAAAACATTTGAATTTAACCATCTTTTTTTTTTCTACGGTATGGTAATGGTTGCAGGTTTTCAGCATTCTTCAAAATATCTTTGTGTTCAAAAGAATAAAGAAATTCAAAAGGTTTGGAACCACTTGAAGGTGCATAAATAGTGAGTAAATCATCAGTTTTGGGTGAACTTTATCCCTTTAACGCAAGCACGATTTCAACATTTGGGTGGGTTTTTTGAGATATTAAAATAATTTGAATCCCCTGATTTACTTTTAATTTGATGCCAAAAAAAATGTAGAACATATAATTTAGGATATGCATGTATTTATATATGTATGTATGCATGCATGCATCTGTCTGTCTGTCTGTATGTAGAAACACTTCATAACTATAAGTGAGAACTTTCATTTATAAATCAGTCACAAAAGTAAGATTTCTGACCATCTGAAAAAAACACAAACAGTAAAGGCAAAAGTAATTTCTTCCCATAGAAAGCCATAAGACCCTGTGCTCATCATCAGAACGGGTTTGTAGGGAGTGCAACATGTGGCTGTAATTGGCTCTGGGATACACATGCTTTAGCAACAGCGCAGGCAGAGCATGAAGGTGGAATGTAATTCATTATGTGCAGAGGCTTCACGGATCGCCAATTCAATTCAAAAGGTATTTTATAAAGGCAGTAAAGAGTTGATTCGCCCCCTTCAGCACGTATGTGGTGTCATAATCAGATCAGTTTCATCAACAATCATTAGTAGAGCTTGAGTCAAGCTTTCCTTTCAGTAAATGTGGTTACTGATGAGACTGAGTACGTTTACATGGACACTAATACTGTGATTTTAATACAATTAAGACAATACTTTGATTAAGAGTCTACCATGTAAACAGCGATTTTTGATGACCTCAATCTGACTAAAGACATAATCGAACTAGTGTTTTCAAAATACTGGAATTCGGTACCAATCGATACTGAAGTATTAAAAACGTCCCTGAGCGCGCTCTTAAACAGCGCTGATTTGCATTGTGTTCACGTGCTCAACAGAAATGACTGGGATTGGCCGTGAAGGTTATCAGTTCACTGAACTCACCGCTGTTTAGGGAGTGTAACCACAGATACACGGACACTGGAGGTGTGGATTAAATTTTCGAACAAAAATTATGTTCCAGGATCAACATAGGTGTTAATCCAGGACCGCATCGTACTTGGCAAAATCATGATGTGAGGACCCACAAATGGCAGTTGTCAGGCTTTTGACGACAAACAAATGAGAATGGCTTCAAGCAAAAGAGCACATTTTTTTGTGGGGACCACGATGACTCCAACCAGTCCTTACTGCGTACTTTTATCCAGTACCTCAGTGTTTGTGACGGGCATGAATGAAAAGTTCAGAGGTGTCCTGTTGCTTGATAATTTGTATCCACCATTGTTTGTTTGCACCCATAGTGTGAGAAATTACCTGCAGTTGAACTTCTCGCAAAATTTAAAATAAAAAACGCCCAAAACCACATATAGTGCAATGACAAACACAAACAGTTGTTCAGTGGAGGAAACTAGCGTTGATTGGTAACGTAATAACGTTAATCGGACTATGTACTATAACATGTAAAACGGGACCATGAAAGGAATGTTTAAAAAGCAACTCATGTAAACACCTTAATCATATTATGGTCTTATTTAGATCAAGGCAAATAATTAGATTACTGATGTCCATGTAAACGTACACCGTTAACAATTTCCTGTAGAATCTACAGTAAGTTTACAGAGAATGGTCCGAAAAAGAGAAAATATCTAGTGAGCGGCAGTTCTGTGGGCACAAATGCCTTGTTGATGCCAGAGGTCAGAGGAGAATGGCCAGACTGGTTCGAGCTGATAGAAAGGCAACAGTAACTCAAATAACCACTCGTTACAACCGAGGTATGCAGAAGAGCATCTCTGAATGCCCAA
Organism: Danio jaintianensis; assembly: GCA_903798115.1. Taxonomy (NCBI): domain Eukaryota; kingdom Metazoa; phylum Chordata; class Actinopteri; order Cypriniformes; family Danionidae; genus Danio; species Danio jaintianensis. Next base: position 22,718,456 of record CAIGQV010019951.1, on the reverse strand, counting down.
CACGTCCAACCTTGAGGCAGATGGGCTACAGCAGCAAAAGACCACACCGGGTGCCACTCCTGTCAGCTAAGAACAGGAAACTGAGGCTACAATTCGCACAGGCTCACCAAAATTGGACAATAGAAGATTGGAAAAATGTTGCCTGGTCTGATGAGTCTTGATTTCTGCTGCAACATTCGGACGGTAGGGTCAGAATTTGGCATTAAAAACATGAAAGCATGGATCCATCCTGCCTTGTATCAACGGTTCAGGCTGGTGGTGGTGTAATGGTGTGAGGGATATTTTCTTGGCACACTTTGGGCCCATTAGTACCAACTGAGCATCGTGTCAACGCCACAGCCTACCTGAGTATTGTTGCTGACCATGTCCACCCCTTTATGACCACAGTGTACCCATCTTCTGATGGCTACTTCCAGCAGGATAACGTGTCATGTCATAAAGTGCGAATCATCTCAGACTGGTTTCTTAAACATGACAATGAGTTCACTGTACTTAAATGGCTTCCACAGTCACCAGATCTCAATCCAATAGAGCACTTTTGGGATGTGGTGGAACGGGAGATTTGCATCATGGATCTGCAGCTGACAAATCTGCAGCAGCTGCGTGATGCTATCATGTCAATATGGACCAAAATCTGAGGAATTTTCCAGTACCTTGTTGAATCTATGCCACGAAGGATTAAGGCAGTTCTGAAGGCAAAAGCGGGTCCAACCCGGAACTAGTAAGGTGTACCTAATAAAGTGGTCGGTGAGTGTATAATACAGTTCATATTACAGTTTAATACTGAGTAACTTACAAAAATCGTTAACATTGGACACTGACATGAGTACACACAATTTGAGTCTCGTTTGTTTCCAAATATTATATAATACATGACAACTGTTCATTTAGCCATAAAAGACTCATCATCTGAGCTCACCTCTGCCTGCTGATCCCTCACATGCATTTAATACACAGGTCGTTTGTGAATCTGTCGCCTATGAAGCTCGGATAACACATGCTGACATACTCTTGGCATGACGGCAGCGATACAGGGCAACGAAACCTGGATTGCCAGCTCCGTTGCCATCGTAACCTGCAGCCCCTCACGCTTCAGTGCAGGGATTGTGAGGCCGTGTTTATTTTATCATCCTGTCTCAGCGCTTCTCCCACACAACGTATGAAGCATGTGGCTCAGACATGTTTTCTGCGAGCGACACTGATTTTTCACCCTTCTCGTCTTTATTTTGCTTGACAGATACTGTAATCATATGCATTCCTCTGTTTTCTTTCGCAGTGGTGTATGGATTATGTAAAGATCGTCTTCTGTTATGTAATTTTGTGCTAACAATAAAGTTTACAGCTTTTTCGGGGAGAGTTTGTCACAAAAAAGGTCATGCAAGTCCTCATAGCGTAAGAGCTATTTACAAGTCTCAGAACTAAAAGGGTATTTGGGTGATATAAACTGTTACAAAACCTAGTGCGCTGCCTACTGAGATGGTATTTTGAGAAAGTATTGGTGCACTCGTGATTCAAAAGATGTAGGAATGGAGGTAAATGTCTTTTAGTCTCATTTGAAAGTAGCACTGAGGTGTTAGAGATATATATATAGATATATACACATACATACATACACACAGAGACAACATCATTGAAGTCAGCATGAATTGGAAGTTAAGATTGTCCTTTTTTTCCCATATCGTACATTAAATTAGAATGGTAATAAAAATTAGAAAAAAAATGTTCTAGGGCAGGGGCAGCACAGTGGGTAGCGATTTCGCCTCACAGCAAGAAAGTCGCTGGTTTGAGCCTCGGCTGGGTCAGTTGGCATTTATGTGTAGAGTTTGCATGTTTTCCCCATGTTCGCGTGGGTTTCCTCTGGGTGCTCCGGTTTCCCCCACAGTCCAAAGACATGTGGTATAGGTGAATTAGGTAAGCTAAATGTCCGTAGTGTATGTGTGTGAATGGGAGTGTATGGGTGTTTCCCAGCGATGGGTTGCAGCTGGAAGGGCATCCGCTGCGTAAAACATATGCTGGATAAGTTGGCGGTTCATTCCGCTGTGGCGACCCCAGATTAATAAAGGGACTAAGCCAAAAAGAAAGTGAATGAATGAATGAATGAATATTCTAGGGCAGTGCATGATTTCATTCTTTGGAAACCGATTGTTGGAAGATGGGTGTTGCTAACAAAAGAGGAAGACTGACCAACAGACAAAAGCAGGGCAGAAATGACAAACAGACTGGTAGCCCAACCCTAAATGACTGATAGCCCCGCCCAAAAGGACTGATAAGGTGCGTTTGACTTCATGCAGCACTGCGCAGATCGATCGAAATCTGTCTTAAAGCGGTGCATGCCGGTTAGATGCCACATGACTGTCACATGTTGCATCAAAGTACCGAGACAGTTCTCCGAGATCAGACGATTGATTCAGCCGGTGCAGCGTCTGAAGAGCGACTGCAGGAGCTGCGATGACGACACCGATATTACACGATTGGGCGAGTTCACCACATGACATCAACCATGTGCGTTTCGGGTTTATTATTGGACAACTCACAAACTTCCAAACAAACAACTTTTTATGCTATGTCTATCTTGTACACATCATGCTTATTAAAAGACTTTAAATATTATACTGCAGTAGGCCAAATAATTTTTTTTTGTTGAATAATTTGTTTATAAAGGCTAGATTGTTTGCTTGTTTATTTTTGACAATTTTTATACAGACCCTTTACTGTATACAGCTCCATATATGATTTAAATTATATATTTTTTGTGAATAACCAAACATCAACTCAAATAAGTCTTACATACTTGTAATATAAGTCATCATTGATGCCACCCCCATAACGTTTTCTTAACAAATTGAGATAAATAATTATTCTATAAAATAGTTCTAAAATAATTTATATATTTATAAAATAGTTTTATCCTGTCAAGCCGTTTACAGAAATTTAAAAATAACATTGATTTATCTTGCTTTTTCTGTGAAATTTCCACTGAAAGTGTAGCTTACTTTATTCGGAATGTGCTTTTGTTCAATATTTTTAAATTAATGTGATTGGATTAATAAATAAATAAATAAATAAATAAATAAATTGATCTCACCATGGGATCTGTCATCATGCAGCAAACTACGAGCCCCGAAGTGTCCGACCTGACAGCCCCGTCTTCAGCTCTGCCCCCGCCTGCGCTGGGCTAATCTCGTTGATCGCCAGCTGCAGCCGTGGTTCAAGTCGAACGCACCTATAGACTGATGGCCCTGCCCTAAAGGACTGATGGCCCCACCCTAAATGACTGATGGTCCCGCCCTAAATGACTGATGACCCAACCCTAAGTGACTGATGGCCCAGCCCTAAGTGACTGATGGCCCAGCCCTAAATGACTGATGGCCCCGCCCTAAATGATTGATGGTCCTGCCCTAAATGAATGATAGTATCATCCTCAAGTGCTGAAAGCTCCACCCCAAATGACTGATAGCCCCACCCTAAGTGACTGATAGTCCTGCCTTAAAGTAATAATGAAGGACCAGAAATAAAGAAAAGTTGTTTCGAGGGGGGAGGGAAGGTTATGGTATTTGATTAAAGATCATGAAGGCAAATTAAATTGAAAAAAAAAAAAATTAAATAATGAAATGCACAGATGTATCATTTATAACAAGTACTACTTTATACACATATAGAAATAAGAAGAGTGAATTTAGGATTTTAGACTTTGCATGAAATAAATTCATTTTACAATGTTTATTTTGCTAGCGCACATTGCTAGTCTTAAGGTGAACAATTATTCCCTGACCATTTGATTCCACTCTGGATTGAAAGTCCTTCTCTGATTGACGAATTAGGCAAAATTTGCTTAACCACGCCCCTCCAACCGTTAGTTTGCTGCAAGTGAAAGAGGAGAGGAGGACATCAAAAATAAACCCCGCCCCCCACCTCATAATTCTGCTTCAGTTGTAAATAAATCATCATACTGAAGTAATAGTCTGCATACAGCAACTTCTGGTTCACGCTGACTTTAAGTAATTACTTTTGATAAAGTACCAACTCAAACATGATTTCAGATACAGGCAATATGTTCTGTGCAGTATTTGTCAGGAACAATTACACTATATAATGTGATCCATGGTGAAACAGAATAAACTGACTGACAGCGAAGACGTATCAAATAAAGCTAGACAAAGACAATGGGAAACCTAAGGGCTGTATTATACCGTATAATAGTGTATGCTTGACAAGACACATGACTTAAACAACCAATCAATAACACAATACAAAGAGCTAGCAGGAAACAGAAACAGAAAGCACAAGACTAAAGTACAAAATAAAAGAAAGGACAACGTACCCAAATCTAGTGATGGGAGATAGAAAAGCTTTTCAAAGCTTCAAAACAAAGGAACCGATTTCTTAGCAAAATTGGCTTTTTCAAACACAAATGGAAAATTTAAAGTATAACCAAATCAAATGCCCTTATAGCTTATCTAATATCATCAAATATAAAGTGTCTGCACAATATGCATTCTTTTATCAATTTCCAAGGATTATATTGTTTGTTCCATTGTGGGCTTCGCTAAAAAGGACAACAAGTATCTATTAACCAACATAATTCATTTTCACTTTACAAATGCCTCACTAAAATGCCTGCAAACATATAAAACTGATCTGAGGTCAGTTCAGTTATTCGCCACTAAGGTGAGTGAACCCCATTGGAGAACCATTGAATTTACTTCATTGACAAAGCCCTGTTTACTTAAATCTCGTGACCTTTTGATAAGACCATTGGATAAGAGCTGATTTGAAAAAAAGATTTGTCAAGTTTCAAAGCTTTGAGTAACAGTGCTTTGAAAATAGCCATCACTACCCAAAACAAAAGGTAAAATGCTGCACTTCAATAATGCAGCTTTGTGCATTCACTTCAAGTATGACTTTAGTCTGATGAAGGAAATCAAAAATATGTTTAAATGATAGTTTCTTGTTCAGAGTACATGTTATTATCAGAATACTGTTGTCCATGTGAACACACTGAAAAATGCGATCACTGCTATGCTTGGTTTTAAAGATAGTGTTACCTAACCACATCCAGCACATAATACTTTCCATTTTCAGGCCAAAGAACTCAACTTTAACATCAGCTTTCTGCAAACTCCAGCCACCCACCTATAGGTCTGTACACCTTAAACCTATGTGCCACTTTGGAGCTGAACCAACTTGCAGGACTAAGATGAAACTTGGTGCACTTTGTTTCTCTCGTTTTAAAAAAACCAATGCAACTCTCAGTGGGAAGCTTCACCCATCCTGTCTGAAATATTGTTTTCTTTCTGCCCTCCATCTTTTGTGGTGTAGAAATGAAATTCTTGCTCAGGACATCCTCCAAACTGTTGCACCATTCCATCTTTTATACACTGCAAAAATCAATTAGTTACTATAAAAATGTGAGTAAACCCATTGCCTTAAATGCAGCAAGTTGATTTTACTTTTAAAAAGTCAGTAAACACATTGACTTAACTTTCACAATTATGCACATAGTTTGTTTACTTGATTATAAGGCAATGAGTTTGCTCTCTTTGAGTAAAGACAACTAATCACTTTTTCCAGTGTAGTGTTTTCCTTCCTAAAGACTTACTGTAAAAAGTGAAGTTACTTAAAGAGGAGTAAACAAGTTGACTTTACTCAAAGAAGGGAGTAAAAGCACTGTAACTTGGTACTGTTAACATCATTTCATTTTTTAAATTATGAACAGTTCATTTAGTTCATTTTAAGGCAACAGGTTTACTCATTTTAAAGTCAACTAATCATTTTAAATGCAGTGGGTTTACGCACGTAAGTAAAGTTAACTAATCACTTTTTACTGCTCACTGTAAAAATATTTGCTGCCTTAAATTTTTTAGTTGAATCAAATGAAGGGCAGCTCGGTGGCGCCGCAGTGGGTAGCACTGTCGCCTCACAGCAAGAAGGTCGCTGGTTCGAGCCTCGGCTGGGTCAGTTGGCATTTCTGTGTGGAGTTTGCATGTTCTCCCTGTGTTGGTCGGGTGCTCCGGTTTCCCCCACAAGTCCAAGGACAGATGCTATAGTTAAGCTAAATTGTCCGCAGTGTATGTGTGTGAATGAGAGTGTATGGGTGTTTCCCAGTGAAGGGTTGCAGCTGGAAGGGCATCTGCTGTATAAAACATATGCTGGATAAGTTGGCGGTTCATTCCGCTGTGGCGACCCCTGATTAATAAAATGGACTAAGCCGAAAAGAAAATGAATGAAATGAACTTTTCTAGTCATCTCAACTCACAGCAGTCAAACTGACTAAAAATATTAGGTTAAACTTTGTATAACTAAAAATATTTAGTTGAAACCTGATTAAATGAGTACAATTAAAAGTAACATAAAAACAATTATTATGTCTTTGTCATATAATTTTTTTACAGTGATAATTTGTGTATACTTCAAAGACCTGAAATGATACCAGTTCCCTCTTATTTTTTGCCTGCTGTGACCTTATTGGTTGCCGTAGAGTTCACCATGTTTCTCTTCCACATGGCACCTGATACACTTTCACAGCGCTCACTAACTGCCAACAATGAAGAAAATACATCTAACAAACCATGCAATACAATTAAAATGTCAAACATTTATTTATTGCATGTAGGAACTGTCAGATTCTCTGTTTGTGATGCGTTTTGGATACATTTTGAAAGCATTTGCTTGCTAGAGCCTAACAGCAGCACAGGCAGAGTGCACTTGTAACTTTTCCAGCAGTTCTGCAAGACTTTTGTTCCACATTGATTTTTCCCTCAGGAAAGTCTGTTTATGAAAACTGGAAACTGTTTCACATATATTTTCACATTTACTTCAAAATACATTCCAGACTATTGTGAACACATGCAGGACAGTTTGCCGTGTTTGCTATGGATTAAATATAATTTTGTAAATAACTTTGTTTCTTGCACAGACCGATCATTTTGCTTCATAATACCTCAGGAGTCATGCATATTAATTATGCTTTGCCTGTATACTGATTTAAATAAAAACTATCGATTTTAGATATGGGCGGCACGATGGCTCAGTGGTTAGCACTGATGCTTCACAGAAAGAAGATCGGTGGTTTGAGTCCCAGCTGGGCCAGTTGGCATTTCTGTGTGGAGTTTGCATGTTCTCCCCGTGTTGGCGTGGGTTTCCTCCAGGTGCTCCGGTTTCCCCCACAGTCCAAAGACATGTGCTATAGGTGAATTTAGTAAACGAAATTGGCTGTAGTGTATGAGTATGTGTGAATGTGAGTGTGTATGGGTGTTTCCCAGTACTGGGTTACGGCTGGAAGGGCATCTGCTGTGTAAAACATCTGCTGGATAAGTTGGCGGTTCATTCCGCTGTGGCAACCCCTGATGAATAAGCCGAAGGAAAATGAATGAATGATTTTAGATATATAGTATTATTTACTGCACATACTTACAATGACTGAGTTTTTATAATCATTTCTGCATCATGTTTTTACTGCCAAACAGCATTTAGTATGTTGCAAAACTTTCTTTTTATTTTTTACGATTAGTAAACTTTTATCCAAAGAGTAAGGGATGTCATCTTACATATGCAACAACAAACCACATCAATCATTTACAGTTGACTGGAAACTCCTCTTTACAGGCATTTTCCTGCATTGACTACAATAAAAGTTCCAAATCGAAGTGCTCAAATCTGGCCACTTCGAAGGCCAATGAAGAGTTTCGAAGGGTACGACTAATGGACACTCCCATAATCCTTTGTACAAGGAAGTTGTTTGGTGTCGCACAATGCAATCCATTTGAAAGCGCTCCACACAAGGGTTCCACACAATCCATTTGTGTTCTTCACAACATGAAGTTAAGTTATCTTATTCCTTTTTACAAATTTAAGTAGACTGAACTTAAATTATGTTTTCCCAAAGAAAACCTGAGAATTGTGTTGTTTCAGCTCATTTAAAATAAGTAGTTTGAACAAACAGCAAACAGTTTATTTTAGACTAATCTCTTCGAAGCGGTCACTACAAAGAGTAAATATTAGAAGAAGTTAAGCCCAGGGTTTATCGGTTTAACAAAAACAGGTAGTCTTTGATAATCATTTGTTGAAATAGTCCAATCACAGGTTAATGTACACTCAAAAAATACTACTTAACTTTTGCTGCTTGTTCATTGATTACATTACTAATTACTAATTTCTATTTAGTGCATATGTATTACACAAATGACTGGGGGAAAAAAGCAGACCCCCCCCCCCCCCCCCCGATAGTCAATGTATAATTTGCACATTGGTTAGGGCTGATAGGGATGAGCCCTTCCAAATGGAATGCATTGTGCGACAATATGGACAGATGATCCTCAACCACTGCAGGAGCAAAGCCCAATCCATTTGTTCATGCATCTAACATGATTAATTCAGCGCTGCCACCTGCCTGTGGACCATCTGATCAGTCAGACATTCATCATGTGTGTGTTGTAGGGAACAGAGGAGTATGGAGGAACTGGAATGAAGCCCTAAAAGCATGTGTTGCCTAAAAGCTACTGTGAAACTTTGATTAATATGCCCTAGTTTTTTTGTATGCTTCTAGAAAATGTAGTTTTACAGTTTGAGGACTTAGCAGACCTGCAGCCAGTCTCAGCCTGAGGCGGCTCACCCACACACACCACCCACTAAACACTCCTCAACCATCTGATCGTGTGGCACACGAAAATGGAAAGAGCTTTCTGAAAACATCAACCTCTTCGTCATGAAGCCAACAATAAAAAAAAATTGGTTGCACAATGCAAGTACAATTGAACCTTCAAACTTTAAAAAAAGATCAGTTTTACAGAAGTTTTGCAAAAGTCTCAAAGTTGTCTATTCGAAGATATGTTTCAATTTAAGTCATTATTTGTCACTTTTGTTTACACTTTTACTAAAACAAATATTAAGTGATGTATTTAGTTCACTCAGCATTTCTCTGTCATTCTCTGTGATTTGTGATTTAAATATTCATTGAAATCTCTTGCTTGTCAAAATCTGATGGTATGACACACAGTAAAAGTGCAGTAGTGTTCATCCACTTGTTCAGCAGCGCTAGTTCTGGAAGTATTTTTCCTATTCATTTTATTATCACAGGGATTTTTTTTTAAGTCTTTGTTAAGCCATGAACCAATCTAAACTAGCTATAAAGAGAAATCACAAGATTTTTTAAAGTCCACATAAACCAGAAACTGCAATAGTTTTTGTTGTTGTTGTTGTTGTTGTTGTTGTTGTTAGTATTGTGAAGCAGTTCCTGGAGAAACAGAATATTAAATAAAAAAACAGTGGGCGTGGCTTGTTTTTTTCTACCGTGAGCTGATTGGATGTAGTAAAGTAGGCATTTTATTTAAAAGATCGGGAAAAGGATTTTGGGAGAGTTATTACAACCTAACAGACTCCTCTTCACAATTTCTGTTTGTTATCAAAACTGACAGTTGGAGGGGTGTGGTTAAGTATGTTAGCCACGCCCAATACCTCAGACGGACCTAATCTGAGAATTTAACTGAAAACAAACAGGAAGTGCATTTTCAGTTTTCAATTTTAGATTATACGGGCAAACTATTTATTTTTTCTTAATGACCTTCACAGATGAATTGTTCACCACAAAACTAGCAATGTGAGCGAACAAAATCAATATGGTTAGTTTTGATTTCATGTGTACTTTAAACAGTAACAGAACTATAAATGGCATTGCAAATGACACATTATTGTTGGTTGTATACAGAACAGAAAAGATATACAGTAGTTAATGTTTACTGCAAAATACATCCCAAACGTGTATGTGATTGTGCTCAGGAGCATTTGACAAGGCTGTGGTTCAATGTCAAAAAAAAAAGAACGATCAGGCCCCGCAAAACATCATTGGTTTATATCCATATCCGTATGTCCACATGCACTCAAAAAATTACTTTTGCTGTTTGTTTAAACTACTTATTTAAAATGAATTAAAACAAGCCTCACAGCAAGAAGGTCGCTGGTTCGAGTCCCAGCTGGGCCAGTTGGCATTTCTGTGTGGAGTTTGCATGTTCTCCCCGTGTTGGCGTGGGTTTCCTCCGGGTGCTCCGGTTTCCCCCACAGTCCAAAGACATGCGCTATAGGTGAATTGAATAAACTAAATTGGCCATAGTGTGTGAGTGTGTGTGTAAATGTGAGAGCATCCGCTGCGTAAAACATATGGCAGGATAGTTGGTGGTTCATTCCATTGTGGTGACCCCTGATAAATAAGGGACTAAGCCGAATGAAAATGAATAAATTGAAACACCACAATTCTTAAATTTTCTTATGGACAACTTAATCGTTTTTCACAAATTTAAGTGGATTTAACACAGTAAATCAATTAAGTTAACTTTATCAATTTGTGTTGGGACAACATGAAGCAAAAAGGTGGAAGCCATAATTTTTTTACAGTGTGCATAAAAACGTTTTCCATTTTTTTGTGCAATACACACAAATCCAAATAATCACACATCCAAATAATATTTATAACAGTTATTTTAACCTAAGGATTTTGTGGCTCTTAATGTATTAAAAATCAATCAAGCTAGAAATTGGTTAGCTGCGACAAGTTCCTCTTTTCATCCTTGTGCGGGAAATTGCACTTCATCTGTGGTTCACCACAACTTTTTCACCAACATTACATCACTATTAGACTGCTTGACCAAGAAATGTCCTTTGGATCAAAGGGGCAAATGAAATGTGTGTTTCATTGGGGCCGCAACCCATGTGAATGTTTCCTGAAAGACACGAGACGCAGCGGCAATTGAGAGGATTCACATGAAAAGAAAAAAGGGCTCTTCAAAGTGTTCCTTCAAGAAAAGCTCCAGCTCTACACTTAAAATGGTTGCCTAGAAACAAGATCAAAATTTCAGCAGCATATCCATACACAGATGAAGCCGTTTGCTACAACTTTTTTTTTTTTGTTAAATGTTACATGGAGTTTTAAAAAAAGTAGCATCGCCCACTCTCATCCTCACTCAGACTCAAGAACGTTTGGGTCAAAGTTTATAATGTGCTCTTTAGACGGGTCAGATATTCCATCATTTAAAACGATGCATTAACATTTTGCCACCGCAAACCAGTATATTCACCCATAGCAAACGTTTAAAGGGATAGTTCACAATAAACTGATAGTTACTCACACTTGTTTCAAACCAGTTTGACTTTTTCTGTTGAATACAAAAAGTAGATATTTTGAAGAATGCTGGAACCATTGACTTCCTACTATGGATGTAATGGTTACAGGCTTTCAGATTTCTTTAAAATATTTTCTTTCGTGTTGGGTCGCATTGCATTTAGTGCGGTCAGCTAAATTGCATGCGATACACTAAGATTACAGTGACAAGCAGTTAGGACAGAGTAAGTCAACAGTGAACAGTGACGCAGTTCTGATTACACACAGCACATTTTGGTCAGCGATAAAATCAGCGTCTGTGAAGTTCTGATCTGCTTCTCTGCGTCTTATCTTCCATACACTGACATAAAACATTGGCTCATTCAAAATCACATTAATTAAACGGCTAATAGCAGCTCGTCAACGGCTCCTGAAATAGCAGCTTGTTTGTGTTTTCCAGAGCTGATGTCATTGAAAGGCTGTAAATGAGCTTGTGCGCGCTGTCTGGTTTTACCGAAAACACGGCACTGAAAAAAAAAAAAAAAAACGCCATTGGGTGAAGCTCAATTAGGGGAAATTCTCTTAGCGGGTTTCTAACAATGCGAGTAATCTTTCGTTTTGGACCCTCGTCATTGTCTGGAGGATCAGAGAGAAGCATTAGCTCTTAATTAGCTTCACCGCAGCGAGACAAACGCCTCAACTGAGCTTTAATGACGTCTGACGAGTTTGTTTCCACTGGGGTTCAGGGCTGATGAATGGCCATACCTGCGTTTCATTAAAAGACTGAGGTTTGATTAAAAGCAAAGCCACAGAGAAAACGGAGCTCGCCCTAAATGACTCTTAATTAGCCCACACGTGTACCTGTAAAAGACAGCAAATGCTGGAGTTCAGCTTCTTTTCTCTGCTACATCCTCAAACACAACTCGCCAAAGCAGACAAGGAGGTTAAGTAGTGCTTAAAAGTTAACTTTTCTTAAGTTATGATATGAGTTTTAAAGTCTACATCCATAATGTCAAAAAGTTGAAGTCAGAATTATTAGACCCCCTGTATTTTATTTATTGTTTTGCCAAGTGAAGTTTATTTATAAACTAATTTCGAGAGGAGCACGTGCTTATGATTGACCACGGCTGGTCCCGCATTAGCTAATACATGACTCACCAATCAGACGATTCCTAAGTCACCATAAATAACCAAAGTTCCATACCACAGTCTTCTTCGTTTTGAAGAATCCCCCCTTCCACCCCTACTCCTCCTCCTTTCCTAGATTGGGCGGCACGGCGGCCCAGTGGTTAGCACTATTGCCTCACAGCAAGAACATCACTGGTTCTAGTCCTTACCAAGCCAGTCGACGTTTCTGTGTGGAGTTTACATGTTCTTCCCATGCTCGGGTGGGTTTCCCCTGGTTTTCTCCCACCATCCAAAAACATGCGACTTATCCAAATTGGCACCATAGATGTGCTCCTAGTCAGCAGTTATCTCTTCATAGCAATTCTTAATTGGCCATTAGCTACAAACAGCAGGGGAATTCTCGAGATCTACCTGAGCTCAAACTCCGCTCTCACCCTACAAACAGGAGGGAGCCCTGGGCTCGAGGATCTTATGAGCTCAGGGCTCTCTCCCGGGACAGAATGCCAAACACGCTTTATAATTAATCATCAGCTAAGTGTGAACTCTTGAATTTCTGTTTAACGGAATAAACATTTTATTCAACAGATTTCTAAACATAATAGTTTTAATAACTCATTTCTAATAACTGATTTCTTTTATCTTTGCCATGATGACAGTACATCATATTTTACTAGATATTATGATACTAGTATTCAGATTAAAGTGACATTTAAAGGCTTAACTAGGCAAGTTAGGGTAATTAGGCAAATCATTGTATAACGATTGTTTGTTCTGTAGACAATCTAAAAAATATATTGCTTTTATTCTAGCTGAAATAAAACAAAATTAAACTTTCTCCAGAAGAAAAAATATTATAGGAAATACTGTGAAAAATTCCTTGCTCTGTTAAACATCATTTAGGTAATATTTGAAAAAGTTAAAAAAAAGTGCTTAAATTAATATTTTCTTTTGTGATTTTGGAGCTTAATTTTCCAGTAGGGTATTAATTTACCTCTTTTACGATAGACTTTAACAAAATTAAACATAATACAAGCAGTAACAGCTTATTGTTTGAAATCATGTTGATTATATATACAGCCCATCAATCAAAAAAGAGGTTATTCTTGACATTTCATTTTGTCAGTTTTCTTACAGTTTTATGACTTTCTTGAAGCAGCAACTTTCTCGAGTTTATTCTCAACAATATTCTTGTATTTTGACATTT
>CAIGQV010019951.1:22608811-22694888 GCA_903798115.1 Danio jaintianensis | reverse complement strand
CCAGATCATATGCATCAGAGAATCATTATCTGGAGACTCACTCTGACTTGATCATATGAATCAGTGAATTATTAACTGGAGACTCACTCTGACCTGATCATATCAATGAATCATTAACTGGAGACTCACTCTGACCAGATCATGTCAATGAATCAATAACTGGAGACTCACTCTGATCGATCATTTAAATCAATGAATTATTATTAACTGAAGACCTGCCCCGGCTGGATCATTTGAATCAATGAATCACAACCTGGAAACTCACTCAAACAGGGCATTTGAATCAGAGAATCAATAACTGCAGACTAATCCTCCTCAGAACTGAGCTCCAAAACAGCATGTGTGAAATGATCTCTTAATATTTTGTATAAAATATTCAAATAAAAGATTTGTCAGACTATTATTATACTGTAGGTTTTTGACACATTTATTGTGCCGCTCACTGTATACTCATTAGCTGAACTCGACTGGTGATTTCAGAGAAGCACTGTCAGAGTATTTCAGCATGCTGTTCAATATGAATCCACATCCGAATGCCATTAAAATCATTTGGTCCTGGTATTTCTTGAATAATAGATCGGAAAAGCTATGGTCCTCAACCCTTTGGACTCCTGCATAGTTTTTCTCTTTCCAGCAATTGTGCATTAATAGCGCCATCAAAAGCGTGCTATCATAATCCTCTCTTTGATACTGACTTTGTGCCTGAAGCCATTTTTACCCCACCGAGTGGTAACTGATATAATTAAAGCCTATATTCGCTGCAGGACAGACATTAGGCGTGACTCATAAAAGAGGGAGCATTGATGAGTAACAAAGAGACGCTCCATTTCATTGTTTTGAGTCACACAAACATAATGACAGCTATAGTTGCGGTGTAATTTCCTGATCAATGTCTGGCTAATAAGCTCAAAGTAGTTCTGAGAGAAACGGAGAAGAAACAGGCTTGTAAATGTGGCATTTTGACAAAAACAGCACCCTTTCTGTCTTGATTTTGAAAGTGTGGTGCAACATCTACTGGCTGCAAAAAGTATTGCCTTTGGTGAGGTTAGAGCAGGGGTGCCCAAAGGTTTTTGTATGAAGGGCCAAAAACCAAATATCATTGAGAGCCGTGGGCCGAAGGTAAATATACCAAACTATATTATATTAAAGTTGCCATGGGTAATTTCCTAATTTAATTAATAATATTTCAAAATAAATAGAAAACATTACTTAAAATCATATTAACTAATGCTGTATAACTTTTTTAATGATAACTTATTGCAATAAAAACATAAACAATCACATTTATAACACAGTGGAGTTCAATGCTGAATACACTAGTCAAGCAGAATCTGCCTTCGTCTTGGTTTGCTCACCAAAGTCTCCGCATTGTTGGGTAACAGTATGTACATTTAAACAAAATATAATTAATTTACACCATTTCATTTCAGTTAGCTTTTAACAATAAAACAAACAAAGGGTTACATTACATTTTAATTGACTATCTCGAAAGGATTCCCATCATTCTCCCTGTCCTCTCATGGCGGGCCAAATCAAAGGTTACCATGGGCCAACTTTGGCCCGTGGGCATGACAAAAAGGGGAAAAAAAAGCATGAGCTATTTTGATGAAACTGCTTGCCTAAGGAAATTAATGTACACTGTAACAAAATATATTGCTGCCTTCAATTTTTTTGTTGAATCAAATCAACTTACATCAGTCAAACTGACAAAAAATATTCAAGTTAAATGTTGTACAACTTAAATTTAGTTGAAACTGTAGTGGAAAGTTGCGCTGGATCTCAGCAAACATCTTCTAAGTTTCAAAAAAGAAGCTGAGGTCTTCAAAATTCTCAAGTTGAAGCAGTTTATTGTTACAGCAGAGATGGTCGATCGATCTCTCTCCCAACCAATGTTCCAAAAGCCCACAGTTTATATACCAGAGATGCCCAAACTAGGGCCCGGTAACCTTTGATTTGGCCCTCCATCCCATCTGAGAAGAGAGGGAGAATGATGGGGATCTTGGGGGGAATGCCTTTAACAGAGATTGTCATTTCTAATTTAACATAACTTTTGTTTTTTAACTGTTGAGCTACAAGAAAGCAAACGGTAATTAAATGTTTCGATTAAATGTTGTGAATGAATCAGATTTTTTTTTAAATAACGGACATGACAGAAGACAGCAGTAAGCGAATCAAGGCAAAGTCAATTTTTTTGTGTTATAAATGGGATTGTTCATGTTTTTATTGTAAAACATTCATTCATTATAAAAATGTACAAAAGTGTATAATTATTAATACAATTAAAGTAATTTAAATAAATAATTTAATTAATACTGTAATTTATTATAATGAATTATAATAATAAATTAGGAAATTACATTGACAACTTTACAGTTTGCTATAATTACCTCCAGCCCACCACCGTCAATCAAGTATAGTTTTTGGCCCTTCATAAGGAAATGTTTGGGCACCCCTGTTATATACAGTTTCTTAGCCACAGTTATCATGAGATATGATGTAACATCACGCTGTTTCTCGGATCCAATAGATTTCTAGCTTTTTAATTGATGGCTGTATGTTTTTTCTGTTTTTACATATCTTAAAGGTCATATAGCATGTGCTTACAATCATATGATCAGGTTGTTTCCATACTTTCTAAATGATTCTCTTCATGTATGCTATTTTAGTGAGGGTTGTTTTTGTCTTGGTCAATACATACATTTGTCTAAATGTATTGCATATGCAATCACGTTCTCCTGCATGTTCTCTACTTAGGCACACAACCTGCTGTGCTTCAATTATAAGAAGCAACCTGTATGTCAGTGTGCCTCCTCTGCATCACTTGAGTCTATAGTAATAGTATCGTGGATACAGTATTATGATTATATAGTGATTACATAATAAAAGTTCCTCTATATGAATCAGAAATTCTGCAAAAAAAAAACCTGATTAACTTATTAAAATAAGTCAAAGCAACATAAAAACATTTGCTTTCTTAACTTTTTGTCATTACATTTGTTACAGTGTAATGTTAAATAATTTCAAAAAGCAGAAATTATGCCACCATTTACTCACCATGTCTTTCCAAATCTGAATGCATTTCTTTCTTCAGTGGAACACGCTAAAAAATATCATGACAAATGTTCAGTTTCAAACAGAGGACAAAGCAGATCTAAACTCTGACTCTTCATCAACAAAGTTAAATGAAAATTCAAATATGAGAAAAAGTTTTGCTTGCCTAATGAAAGTCATTTCAAATAAATATTTCTAAACACATACAACTAAGTGATATCCCACCACCATTTACTCACCATGTTTGTCCAAATCTGTATGCATTTCTTGCTTCAGTGGAAAATACAATGAAAAATGTTGGTAACCAGTCAGTTTAAAACGTATGGACAAAGCAGATCTAAACTGTAGCACTTCTTAAAGTTAAATGAAAATCGAAATAAGAGAAAAAAATCAGCACTGTGCACTAAACAAACATAACCTGAGAAAACTGAGGGACATCCCAACTAATGAGCCAAACAAGGAGCAGGTGATAGAAATCAATCACACAATGAATCGCCATGACAACGCATGCAAACATGCTTAGAAAGCACGGAAACTGAACAGAAATGAAGAAAACAAACCAGCAACGAGAACTCAAAAGAAATGAAACTAAACAGAATCACTAAACTAATTGGCAGTATTGGAATCTTAAGCTCCTATTTGCTGCATATTTGCATCAGTCGCTATTACTGACGTCTCAAACCGTTAACAAACTCAGTTGTTTTGTAATTTTGTAGGTGTAAATCTCAAGCTACTGTATGGCATTTATTTGTATGCTCTTTTGTATAGATATGCCAAGATGTGCATGAAAGCAATTTTTATATTTGATAGAAAAACATGTACACTTTTACTAAATACATTTTGGATTTATTATTCTGATCGCAATATATTTAAGTCGTAAATGTTTAAAAGTCTTGTAATAACCCACAGTAACACTCCAGGGTTGTTTTAATTAATATTTTAATGAGTGCCTTATAAAGAATTTTTAAAAAATACTTGAAGGAAATGCCAACGATGCACAAAAAAATCATAAAAAAATGTCCATGTATTCTGCGTCATCCTTGCCAATCAACATAAATTTGCCTCTGTTTGTGCATTTGTGTTGACTTTGTATCTAAACTACTCGTGCAAATACTTAAATTCGCATTTGGTATGAACCCAGTTTAAGATGGAGACACATTTACTGAAATCCCTTCATACTAAAAATAATAATCAAGAATAAATTAATATAAACTGCCTCTTATTGTATTATGAGAAGACCAATCTCAGCGTAAATTATATATAAAGATTATTTTTTTATTCATTCATTCATTCATTTTCCTTTGGCTTAGTTCCTTTATTTATCAGAGGTTGCCACAGCGGAATGAACCGCCAACTTATCCAGCATATGTTTTACGCAGCGGATGCCCTTACAGAAGCAACCCAGCACTGGGAAACACCCATACACACTCATTCACACACATACACTACGGCCAATTTAGCTTATTCAATTCACCTATAACGCATGTCTTTGGACTGTGGGGGAAACCGAAGCATCTGAAGGAAACTTATGCGAACACGGGGAGAACATGCAAACTCCACACAGAAATGCCAACTGACCCAGCCGGGACTCAAACCAGCGACCTTCTTTCTGTGAGGCGACAGTGCTAACCACTGAGCCACCATGCTGTCATTTACTCTTCATTAAAATAGAAGTAAAATAACATTAATTACAAGTTGATTTTTTTTTTTTTTTAAATCACCTAAAATGTTTTTCATTTTGTGATTTTTTTCTTCAGTTGAATAAAAGACTATTTTCCATACATATGTTTCATCGAGTATTTCTTATAAACAGTGTAAAAATCTCATCTCGTGGAGTAAGCGTCTCGTCACACCTCTAGCGTACACCATCTTAAACGTTGTTTTAGCCGTCTAAAAGGTCTGAGCCACAGTCTGTCATCAAAATGGCATCGCATAATAACCTCCAGAACTGACAGACAAGATTGTGTTGCCAAAGATCAGGCATCACTCATGATAATGACAGCATGTGTTATTGGTTGTTTCATTTGCAATTTATTTAATAGAGAGAGAAAAAAAAAAAAAAGAGCGTTCCCAGTTGCACCAACCTTTTTTTTGTCATGGCTCATTGCAAATATGTGCTTCAGCCTTACATTTTTGTGAATCTGCCAAAAAAGCGGACTTCAACATACGTTTCACTGCAGTTTCTAGATAAAATGAACACTAGGGGGCAGTATGACGACAACAACTTTGACTCCTTTTCACACTAATGATATTTACAGCCAACCTGATTTCACCAAGTAGGACATGTTCCTGGATTAACATCTATGTTGATCCTGGAACAACATTCCAATCAGCCAATCAGAGTTAAGGGATACGTTTACAGTTTAAGCTTACGTTTAGGCTTATGCACTTCCACATGATTGTTATCCAACTATTTTTCCTCTCTGATTTTGGGAATAATGTACAGTTATGGTTTAGGGGTAGGGAATAGGTATGGATTACATTTTCAAACAAAAATGATGTTCCAGGATCAACATAGGTATTAATCCAGGATCGCATCAGGCAAAATCATAACGTGCTATATTTACAGGGACAAATTATCGACAAATACATTTTTTTCATGCAGTTTCATGTTCATGTTCAGTTCATGCAAACACTAAATAAATACCACAAAACAACTTAACGGCATCTTAAATGAAATTTGTGATTGAATACATTTGCCGCACAGGTCTATCTACATATGGACAACTTTTCTGGCATTTTAAGTTTGCTTGATAGCGCACTTTTTACAGTGTTGTAGCTGTGATGCAGAGAGCTTGGGTTTGAAACCAGTGAAGCAGAAAAGAGATATAGCAACGTAAAATCAAGATAAAAATACAATTGGCTGGGTTTAAGTCAGTGGTTCGCTAGGAGATCTGTACAACACCTAACATATACAAGAATGACGTGTATCTGAAATTCACAACAAAATATACCACAAGTAACATATATCAGATTAGCAAATATGTAGATAGCGCCCTCTAGTGGATTTATCATCTGAAACGTGCGACTATGTACAAATATTACGTTTCACAAAAATATAAGTGGAGCCTGTACTAATTTGTTTCCAAGGGATGGAAACTACAATTTATTCACAAATGTTTTGTGCAATATACAGTTGAAGCCAGAATTATTATTTTTTTTTTTAACCCCAATTTTTGTTTAACGGAAAGATGATTTTTCAACACATTTCTAAACATAATAGTTTTAATAACTCATTTCTAATAACTGATTTCTTTTGTCTTTGCCATGATGACGGTACATAATATTTCATAAGATATTTTTCAAGATACTAGTATTTAGATTAAAGTGCAATTTAAAGACTTAACTAGGTTAATTAGGCAAGTTAGGGTAATTAGGCAAGTCGTTGTATAACGATGGTTTGTTCTGTAGACAATCGAAAAAAAATTAAAAATAAAACACTAATAATTCTGAATTCAACTGTATGCAACTTGTTATTGTCACAAAAGGGGGACTGAGACCACAGCTGTGAGTATGAATGACGTTTATTGCAAATAGATGAGAACAGGTAATATGGCAAACAGGTAAAGTCCTTATCTTGCTTATGAGCAGTGGACCAGAATGGAACCAGAGACTGATGGTGGATATGAGCATGGAGGATTTCGGGGAAACACACAACCAGGAGGGAATCACACTAGGAAGGAGGAGAGCCACAGATGCTAGAGATAAACCGGATCAGACAGGTAAGGATAACTAGTCGTACAATGTATCACTGACCGTGCGAGTTCATCTTTCTCAATACGACAAGGCCGGACAGTAAGTGAAGCGGAGTGCAGGGTTTTATGGGGCTGAAGTGATGATTGGCGATGACGTGCAGGTGCGTGAGTGATTAGTAAGCAGGTGATAGGGATCTTGCTGATCGCAGTGACTGTGAGCGGGGAGAACCTGGCCTGGCTGTGACAGTTGTAGTGACGGCAAAAAAGAGACCCGTTTTTCATCCAATAAACTTTATTACATGCAGTGTTACACACAGTCCAGCATTGCACTAAGATGTACACATGACTTGAAGAGAATTTGACACTTACTGTTCTATAGGTACAACCGACTTGACATAATCACAAACTAGCTGCCACCGCCACAAGCGCACGAGATCAGAAAATAGCCTTGTAGATGAAAGATCTTTCCACAAGCCACTCGTGCATCTACTTAGACAACAGTACTCAAGAGCGATTCCTGAGGAGTAATAAACCGGTGCGATATATACTGCGACAGAAACATTCTCAATTTTCTCATGTAGGCTACTTTTTTGACACATACCATATTTACAGCCACTATTATCATTTTTCTGTACAATCTTTGAATTGACATCAGCAAAATACTGTGATAATACATAGACGCCAATAAATATAATCAGCAAAATAATTACTATGCATCGCAGTAACAGTACAACGTACATATATCAACAGTCCAGAAAGTTCTGCGGGATTAGGCACTTAACACTGGAGAGCACTAGAAAGTGTCCTTCCAGTGACAATTTGACATCTTTAACGATCGTAAAGGCAAACAGATGTACATTGCATGATGTTATACTTTACACATAACTGCATCTTAAGTGGTTGAATCCTCCGATAACTAAAACAGCCTGACATGCCACACACTGTATATAGTCAATCACATCAACTAATAAACTAAAGTCACTCACTATAAGGCTTTGTATGATTCATTCATGTTTATGATACAAAATTCTCCAAAGCGGCAACCAGACATTTCATTAAACCAAGTCCACATCATTATTTCATAGACAAGAGACGAAAATCGTGTAGACATGCAAACATTTGGAAATATGTGGATGCAAACACTACAAAATGCTAATTCTATTTATTAAATAAAGAAATTCAGAATTCAAGTATGGATTGCATGGTCGATGTTGTCACCCTAACAACTTTTTATGGCACAAAAGTTAAACAGAAATTACCGTACACAAGGCCGTTACCAGAAAAAAATCATTAAAGTAAGTGTGACTTTGACACAAAAGCCATGTACACAACAGATAAACTGGGTTGTCAGTTCAACTTTTAATATTGAATCCTGTTCACACACATTTTTAGTAATTTACAGGACTGACAACCATATTCAGCAATCAAATTAACTCTTAAAAAGCAGTTAGTGATAATGCATTGACCGAAAAAATATTAATTCAATGTGTAGAGAACCGAACTGAACAACTTTCTATCAATGGAGCAAGAAATCATAAAGAATGAGTTGCATATTTATGCAGCAGGGTTGCCAGATCTTGACAGATGAAACTGAAAAAGCTCATAATTTATCAGCCATATGCCAAAATCTCAAAAAATGCACCTGCCTGATATATTAGCCCATAACCTGGATTATATAAAGCCCAATTATACCTATTATACTGTATTATACTGTAAGTGGACATGGCAACACTTTAGAAGCTTTCAAACATAAAACACAACAGCAATATTGATTGTGGTTAACTGAAAATCACTGACCATAACAACTCTTTGGTCACTGTAATATTACTTTGGTCAGAATCCTTTTTATCTTACTATTTGTGACCTTATTTCTCAATCGCAACAGCAATAATATATTTTACAGTTGCAACCTTGTTCCTTTCCACTGTGTATAGCTGTCATTTTAAATCACAAGTGTGTATATTTATTTCGTATTGTTAAGGGTTAATATTACTAACTCTAAGTGAAACTATTCAAAAGCCCAAATTACATCCAATATAAAAGAATATATATATATATATATAAGTCCTGATAGCATGTTTTTATATTACTTATTTAAATAAGCTAACCATGTCTCAGCTTTAAGGTATACATGATTAAACCTAATGTTTTAAAAGGATAGTTCACCATAAAATCAAAATTACCTCATCGTTTATTCTTCCACATTTATTCATTTATTCATTCATTCATTTATTCAATTCACAGCGGAATGAACCGCCAACTATTCCAGCATATTTTTTACACAACAGATGCCCTTCCATCCGCAACCCAGTACTGGGGAACACCCATACATTCACACACACCCACACACACACACACACACACACACACACACACACACACACGCATGCACGCACGCACACACACGCACACACACACACACACACACACAACGGCCAATTTAGTTCATCCAATTCACCTACAGCGCATGTCTTTGGACTGTGGGGAAAACGGGAGCACCCGGAGGAAACTCACGCCAACACAGAAAACATGCAAACACCACACAGAAATGCCAACTGGCACAGCCGGGACTCGAACCAGCGACCTTCTTGCTGTGAGGCAACAGTGCTAACCACTGAGCCACCATCCCACCACATTCTTCCACATTCATTTTCTTTTTGGCTTAGTCCCTTTATTAATCTGGGGTTGCCACAGCGGAATGAACCGCCAACTTATCCAGCATATGTTTTACACAGCGGATGCCCTTCCAGCTGCAACCCATCACTGGGAAACATCCATACACACACTCATTCACATACATACACTACGGACAATTTAGCCTACCCAATTCACCTATAGTGCATGTCTCTGGACTTATGGGGGAAACCGGAGCACCCGGAGGAAACCCACGCGACCGAGGCGAACGTGCTACCCACTGCGCCACCGTGCAGCCCATTCTTCCACATATAGTTTTAAACTTTTACGAGATTCTTTCTTCTGTCAGACATAAAAGAAGATATTTTGGAGAATGCTGGTTGCTGGCAACCATGTACTTCCACAGTAGGGGGAAAAAAATACTATGGAAGTCAATGGGTGCCAGCTATCAGCATTCTTCAAAGTATCTTCTTTTGTGTTCGACAGAAGAAAGAAACCCAAATAGGTTTTTGAACAAGTAAATAAATGATGACATAATTTTCATTTTTGGGTGAACTATGCCTTTAAGTGAATTTAATGTAACGTTGAAATGACTTAAAATGTTAATCTGACTCAACTTAAAAATTAAAGGCAGCATTTTTTTTTTACAGTGAACATATAACAGGGATCTTGCAATGCATTAGCATCTACCTACCTGTGCAGAGTATGTTTCTGGCGACTTTTAACAAAATACTACCACGATTTCTATGCACAAAACTAAAACAGAACCCACAGAATAAACGTTAACACGACTTCAGGAGAGTAAAAACCCTCTCATTTAGCACAGTTTGAAGTGTAGTCCCTACCCTACGAAAACTCAGACGCTGTTAGGGTTGTAGCAGAGCATGTTGAGCTGCAGGTTTTCGTCCCAGTGTCTGAGGATGATGAAAAGTTGATTGGCCGCGGCTTTGACCGACGCCAGGTCTCGGCCTTCTGGGATGAACTGTTCGTCGAGCCACATACTTGCTTTGGCCGCAATCAGCTCCCATTCGATGAAGTAACAGGCCGAACTGTGTTCAAGCCAGGCCAGAGCGACTGCCGTGGCCCAAACCATCCCTTCAGGGTCTTGCGATATCGGTGTTTCGACCATTTCAGACTCAGACCCTCGTCCACTATCATGCAGAGAGTTGATGGGCGATGGTGGGGCTTCAGTTGACATTGATGAAAAGCCATGCAACGAGTGCTCGCCGTCCACTCGAGGGCTGCAGGACATGAGATCCTCGCATTCAGAGTTCAGATCGGAGTCTCTGGGAGGAGGCGAGGAGCCGCGGTGGACCTCCAGACTCTCGGAGCGCTTGGATCCAGAGTGGGACACGTGGGCGAGGCTGATTCTGTGGCTGGCAAAGGGCGACGTCCACTTCAGCTTGTCCATCGGCACATTGATGGCGTCACACAAGACACTGTTCAACATGAACGCCCCGCAGGACAGCTGCAGAGAAACCTGCAAACACCAAACAGAAACACTCTATTTAATCTGCATTTAAAGAAAAAAATTATAATTGTGGGTAAGTTCATTGCACACTGACTCTGACATTTTTGCACGTTAAAAATAAATTCAACTTCGCTGACATGGTACTGTATGGCAACCTGTCAGCTCAATCGTGAACTAGAAAGTAAAAATGAAACTTGCCCATCTTGTTAAAGGTCCCGTGAAGTGCTTTGAAATGTGCATTTTTTATTTGATGTTTGACGTAATATCAACCAAAAAATGAAGAGAGGGCAGGACATAGAGTAGCTCCTCCCCTTTTTAAAAATACAGCCAATAGCGTTTTGTTTTTATCACAGCTCTGCCAGTGAGTGTGGTTGAGCTCAAGTGCATCAAATTGAAAAGCAAATGTGAAGCGTCTTGAGCGGGGCGGGGCATGTCAGATACTAGAGAGCATCTGATTGGTCAAGATTTGATGAGAAACTGATGTATGAGGTGACGTGAAAAAATTGTTGATCCATTTAAATGGAAGTAAGCTTTTGATGTCTATATTAGTTGTATATCTTCTAAACGCAAATGTTGTCACTGTTTTGGAGCGCACTAGCTTATAGATATTCTTAAAACTAACATACTGAAACTAACATCTAAAAAAACTTTATTTTAATTTCATGGGACTTTAAAGTTGCCATAAAAGTAATGTTTTTTGGGGGGGTGTTAAGTTCATTGCGTAGTGAATTTTTGCACGATAAAAATACATTCAACTTTATATTGTGTCAACCTAATTTACACACTACCTGCAAAACTTTTATCTGTCATTAAAAAATTGAGAATGGGCTCATTTTTTTTTGTAAAAAGCGTTTTTGAGAGGTGTTGTGACAATTCAGATTCAAAACAGACTCTAAAGGGGGTCGCACACCGGATGTGCCGCTCGGTGACACGCCGCACCACGCAGCGCCATGCATTTTAGAATTCTAAACATAGATTTCTATCAGTTTACGCACACCGGCGTCGCAAGTCGGCGGCTGTCCGCGGTGCCCAGCTACGACTCAGGACACTGTTCATATTTCTGCCATGCCACAGAGTGCCATCTGAATGGTTTCATATTAAATAACATTAGAATGTGCGCATCTGGTGTGTGATACTTCCAACTGTCATGTGCGACCCCCTTGAGTCCATTCAGAGTCCATACTTTTGACATACTACCAGTCTTATCAAGTATTTTACAAAAATGTGTGCTATGTGGCTGCAGTATCGCAAGCAACGTATTAAAATATTAGTGGATAACATTTTGGGATAATCTCGCACAGCTCTTTGATAAGGTGGTGATCTCTCCTTTCTTTCTGTGCAATCTATTGGATGGACACAATATTTACTCTTTCTTTTTCTTATTTGAAGGAGAGGAAAACAAATGCATACTGCTTGAACTTACTGAGAATTGATTAATCTGAGTCAGATTAATACGCATCTGACTCAGTGTCAGTGTAAAGGTCTTGGCACACTATGGTTAAAATTTGGTTTGTTTGCATTTTTTTTGTGTTTGTATCTAAAAAAATAAAAATTTCTAAAAAAAATAATAAAATAAAATGTATAAATATATATTTTTTACTTTTTTTTTTTTTTTAAATACAGATCAGAGTAAACTATTTCTCACTATTTAAAGGATTGACTCTCCTCACATTTTGTTTTGATGTACTGGGATCAAGCAACATTTAGGGGAGTCAAACCACCCAAACGCTCCTGTTATTCGCACACTCCTGAATTACACTGAACGATTAAATTAAAATGGACAAAACAGACACAGAATTGCTATTAAAGACTATGGCTGTTGTGAATCTGATGCGCTTTAGTTCAAAGACTCTGATTGGCAGAGCTGTAATATAAACAAAACACTATTGGCTATTTTTAAAGGGGAGGAGCTACTCTATAACTCCAACCATGTGTTCATGTTTCAATTGAAAGTACTACATGCAGTAAACAAAACTGTGCATTTCAAGAGACCTTTAAATATACAAACAAGCTCAGAGACTGAACTTCAAGAAGCCATTGAAGGTCTTTTAGCATTGCCAATTACATTAGCCTCAGAAAAAAGCTCTGCTGATTTGGTTATGGCTCATCTGCATTTACTTTGAGTAATTTCCATGACCCATAGGCTATATATTCTACTCAAACAGGACATCTCATTTAAGCAGATGCACCGATTATGAGATATTGATCGGTGGTTGTTAAATGTCACCAGATCTATTACTCTCTATACATAAAGACTCCTGCCTTTAGGTAAGTATTGACCAGCTATTCATAGGTTATGAGGCAAGTGAATGCAATATACTCAATGACGTCATTACAAGCTGTAAGTATATATAGAGAGTCGAACACAAAATTATAAGCCCTATACTGTGATTTTGTTTTTAATTTCCCAAGTGGTGTATAACAGAGAGATTTTTTTTTTTCAACACATTTTAAACGTAACAGTTTTAATAATTCATAATAACTGATTTCTTTTGTCTTTGCCATGGTGACAGTACATAATATTTTACTAGTTATTTAGCAAGATACTAGTATTCAGCTTCAAGTGCAATTTATAGACTTAACTTTGTTAATTAGGCCAACTACACTGCAAAAACTCTTTCTTGCTTGCTTGAGTTTTGTTCTTGTTTCTAGTCCAAATATCTACAAATTCTTAAATCAAGAAGCATTTTTTAGACCCGCAAAAAATATTGTCTTGTTTTCAGAAATAATAAATCATAAATAAAACGAGCTAAATAATCTTATGTCAAAGCAAGATTATTTTGCTTAACCCATTGACAGATTATTTTGATCTTTGTAGGAATAAACTCACTTAATTTGTACACATTATTTTTGAAAACAAGACCATATATTGCGTTTGTCTAGAAAATGTTTCTTAATTTAAGAATTTGTAGATGTTTGGACTAGAAACATGACAAAAACTCTAAGTAAGAAAAGTATTTTTTGCAGTGCAGGCAAGTTATGTTATTAGGCAAGTCACTAGACAACAGTGGTTTGATCTGTAGCCAATCAAAAAGATAATAATTTCTTAAGGGGGATATTAATATTGACCTCATCAATGATATTGATATACAGTTGCAATCAGAATTATTAAACCCCCTTTGAATTTTTTTTCTTTTTAAAATATTTCCCAAATGATGTTTAACAGAGCAAGGAAATTTCCACAGTAAGTCTGATCATATTTTTTCTTCTGGAGAAAGTCTTATTTGTTTTATTTCGGCTAGAATAAAAGCTGTTTTTTGTTTTTTTTAATCATTTTAAGGTCAACATTATTAGCCCCTTTAAGCTATATTTTTTTTCGATAGTCTACAGAACAAACCATCGTTATACAATAACTTGCCTAATTACCTTATCCTGCCTAGTTGACCTAATTAACCTAGTTAAGCCTTTAAATGTCACTTTAAGCTGTATAGAAGTGTCTTGAAAAATATCAAGTATAATATTATGTACTGTCATCATGGCAAAGATTAAATAAATCAGTTATTAAAACTATTATGTTTAGAAATATGTTTAGAAATGTGTTGAAAAAATCTTCTCTCAGTTAAACAGAAATTGGGGACAAAAATAAACAGGCGGGCTAATAATTCAGGGGGTTTAATAATTCTAATTGCAACTATATATATATATTTTTTTTTTTATTCCAGCCAAACTAAAATAAATAAGACTTTCTCCAGAGGAAGAATATAATAGAAAATACACTGAAAAATGCTCTGTTAAATATCACTTAATATAATCTAGCGAAATATCTAAAAAAAAGTATAATATTTCACTGGATGGATAATCATTTTGTCTTCAACTGTATGCATGTGTAATGTATGTATGGTTTGTATTCCATCAAACCATATATACACATTTGTGAGTGTGTGTGTGTGTGTAAACAGTAAACAGATGGAATAAAAAAATTGCTATTTAAATTTTCACCAATTTACATGTCAGTTGTAGTAAAATCACATTGAATTAACATGATAGAATATGCAGAAGATGCAAATGCAGAAACCAGAGGGATGTAGTCCTTGTTGTCGTTTTCACTCTCTCCCACTGAGTTGCTGATTTTGCTCTGCGATCGGCTCATGAAGCCCCTGGCTGCTTTCGTCAGGAGACGTGTCCTGCTCAGGCTCAGCTTGCTGGAGGCATAAAGACAAAAAAACTTCTTTTACTGTCGTCATTAACTACACAGACTGACATAAAGTGCTTTATGTTATGATTATAGTTTTTTTTATTTATAACATTCCTGATGTAAGAGATTTCTTAATTCAAGATATACCGTGTTATGCAAATGAGTGGGCATGGCCAACTTATGTGAGACCTGTGCTGGTTTCATACCAAATGCAAATTTAAGTATTCATGCAAATAGATTACATACAAAGTCATTGCCACAAAATACACAGCTAAAAACAAGCTGCGAGCAATCTAGAACAAGTGACGCGATGCTTTGTGTGTGGTGTGAACCCAGCAACAGTGACATGCTGTAATACTCACTGATTCAAATGATCAATTTAGAGTAAATCTACAGTAAATTATTCAGTGATTCAAATGATCTGTTTCGAGTAAATCTACAGTAAATTATTCAGTGATTCAAATGATCTGTTCAGAGTGAGACTCCAGAAAATGATCCACTGATTCAAATGATCAGTCCAGAGTGAGTCTCAAATAAATGATTTGCTGATTCAAATTATCCATTCAACGTGAGTCTCCAGTAAACAATTCACTGGTTTTTCAAACTGATCTGAATGTGGTTCAGAGTGTGAATGTGGTTTCACAAGTGTTCACTTGAATTGTCATGAATTAGCATGGTTATTAGAATACGACAAGTTTTTTAAAACAGTAATTAAGTAATTAAATAAATTTAAAAAAATCAAGTACTTTTGCACTTTGACTCCAGTAATATTGAAAAGATTCACTTTATACTTCTACTGGAGTAATATTTTATTAGGGTTTTATCAACTACATATAGAAATGTTAGGGTATTATCAACTGCATATAGAAATAACCTTATTTAAATATATAATATTACAATCAAATAAAATTACTCATACGGCGATACAGAATTTTAGTCATATCGCCCACCCCAACATGAACCGAATCAAATTATTAAAGATAAATACTTTTCCAAATATTAAATATCACATAATATCATTGGAACTTATACTAATTAATATTCATGAGGTACACTGTGAAAGCTTTACCCTTCTGTTAATTCATCCTCTAAATTTCTAAATTCTAAGTACTAATTAAAACTGAAACTGTGTGTTTAACTGTATCCTTCCTCCATTCACCTAAACTCAAGAACTTTTTTAAAAGGAATGAAAAACTAAATGAAAAACCTTTGACGTCAATAGAACAAACAGTCATTGCCTGAAGATAATTGTCACAATGATTCATTTAATTGTACAAAAGCATTATGCACTTCACATGAAAATATAACAGGGAAATGACTGGCAAATACCTGCACTAGACTTTATCATATTGTCAGTCTACGCATCTCCCGTCTGATTTTTTCTGACTAATGAATGTCTGTCAGTGTCTTCTATGAGAGCTGAACTCATTAGGCGAACCCAACAGAATACCACAAGCAATCAAAATGCAAATTGGACTCATGATTTAAAACAATGGTGCAGGAGTGATGCAAACTGCTGAATTATTCATTTGTGTTCTATGAATTAGTGCTAGTAATTGTCTAACTCGATTTGTGGACGTTGTTTGTGTTCCCTCTATCCACACATTGCAAAAAAAAGCTTTTCTTACTTAGAGTTTTTGTCTTGTTTCTAGTCCAAATATCTACAAATTCTTAAATCATGAAGCATTTTCAGGTCAAGTAAAAAAATCTTGTTTTGTTTTCAGAAATAATGAGTTTTTCCTTAACACAAGCAAAATAACATGCCAGTGATAATAACAATTCACAATAATCTTGTTTTTGGTTTCCTCACTGGGTGATAATTTAGCTTGTTTTAAGGAAAAACTCACTTAATTTTTACAACTTATTTTTGAAAAGGAAAGAATATTTTTTTTACTTGTCTAGAACAGGGATCCCCAACCCCTGGCCCGCAGACTGGTACCAGTCAGTGGATCAATTGGTACCGGGCCGCACAAGAAACCATTAATTATTTCCATTTTATTTATTATCTGAGTCTGAACAATCTTTTATTTTGAAAAATAACAGTATTCTCTCGGTTACATCTCGGTCACTTGAGCGCCAAAATCTGCAACCCAACAAATAAGGTGAATCCAGCATGTCTGTGCAAGAAGAAGATCAACTTCTGGAGATCGCAAATAATGGCGACCTTTCACATATCTCGTCTTTTCCGCTCACAAGTTTGATATTTCCAATGGAGGCACGCGGCTTGCGCGCATATTGGGAGCGACGCACTCACACCTTCCAGGCAATAATATCCAGCACAGAACACCCAATACCTGCTGTGCTTTTTTACTTTCTCCATAAATAAAACTTGTATTAGAGTTGCAGCAATGTTTTGTCAGCTTGTCATCCTCTGAGAAAACTGTTGATGGTCGCCGAGCAATCTACATACACCCCACCCACTCCCGGGCCATGGTAAAACTGTCAAGCGTTGAAAACAGTTGGGGACCACTGGTCTAGAACATGCTTCTTGATATAAGAATTTTTAGATATTTGGAATAGAAACAAGACAAAAGACCCTATCATAAGCCCAACGCAATGTGGCGCCATGTGCAACACTAGTATCCGGCCCAAGTATCATTTTCACGTTTTGCACCAAGTTGTTAAAATAGCAAGTGCATTTGTGCACTCATGGACATGCTGGTTTGAAAAGGAGGTGTGTTAAGGAGCATTGTTGGCGCGTTGCTATTTTGAGACAACTGAAATAGACCACGCCAATGATAAAACTAAACTAAAGGCCAACTAACAGCTGGTCTAAATTCAATGGCGCAAATTTATTTATTTAAATTTGTCCACCTGTCGGGTTTTGGAGACGTATGCATGGAGCATAGGAATAGGAAGTGCCTTTGGAAATAATGACACACTGCGTTATTATTGTTCATTTATTCATTTTCTGGAAATTGTAACTGAATTGAAATTGAAACAAATCTTTGCGCTTAACAAACAAAATTACTTAATTAAATATGTAATGGACGTCTTCAGTGGAGTGCATCCACCATTGTTTCCCGAAACCATAGTCGAATGGAGGGGCTCGTTTGATGGTCTTTAACCTTGCGTTGTTGGTCTTTAACCTCACGCTGATGATCTTTAGCCGTTTTCTCACTGGTGAATCGTTCAGTTTTTCCATGTACAAAATCCGTCATATAAATAGCTAATGTGCCATGGAGCGACACAACTGACTCTTAAAGGGAATGGGAGATGAGAGTCTGATTGGTTTAATGTACGTTATGTCCAAAACACACCCATAACTCATTAAGAGAATTAGCACAACCCTTTTAGACTATGCACCTGGTGCAACGACTATTTTTCCCATCCTTAAAATAGCAAAAGAGGATTCGGACAAGCCCTTAATACTTCTCCACAATGTGCTTTAGACTTTGCCATTAGATTATTAAAATAGAGCCCATAAAGTATTTTTTGCAGTGCAGTACACCCACCTGGCAGAGAAAAGGCTCTCGACTGATCTCTGCGAGTGGTCCGAGGTAACCGATGAACTCCTTTGAGAGGCTGAAGGAGAGAGAGAGAAGTTGGTATTTTGATCATTTCTGCACAAGCAAACAAACACACTGCACTCCAAGGCGAAATGCACTCCATAAACTCACCCGTGCTCCTCTAGGTCACATCTAAACTAATGAGTTCAGCAGTTATATAATTGAGTGATTAATGCTGCTGTGTTTGTTTGACATTTTTGAACACCTGCAAAGCTATGATTTCTCTAAGTATCTGACTGGATACAAACAGCTAGAGAAAAATTACCTTCAGAAGAGCTACAGCGTTCCCAACTGGAGGATGAAGGGGTTTTGCAGGGAGGCTTGGATCCGTCAACGTCTATGGATCAAAAAAGAGATTTACAGTGCAGATATGAGCGCTTTTGAGTAACCGCCAGAGTAATTGGTGGTTCATTCCACTGTGGCAACCCTCTGATAAATCAGGGACTAATCCGAAGGATAGTGAGATACGAGTGCTTTTGATGACAGAGTTTGGTTTGAAAGCTGTTCTCTGAACTTCATAACGTCTGGTGGTTATTTCAGACAATGTATCATTATTGATTACTTTATATGTATATATATATATATATATAGAGAGAGAGAGAGAGAGAGAGAGAGAGAGAGAGAGAGTTGACGTCAGAATTATTATTTTTTTGAACACATTTCTAAACATAATATTTTGGTTTAAAAACATAATTTTGTTTATAAACTAATTTCTAATAACTGATTTCTTTTATCTTTGCCATGATAACAGTACATAATATTTTACTAGATATTTTTCAAGACACTAGTGTTCAGCTTAAAGTGACATTTAAAGGCTTAGCTAGGTTAATTAGGCAAGTTAGGGCAATTAGACAAGTCATTGTACAACAGTGGTTGCATTACATTTAGATCTGCACATGTTGCATCTGAATGTTTTATTTTTTTATTTTTTGCAGTGTCGCATTATAATCTAGCACACATTTTGAGTAATACACACAATGGACACTCATATTCATATTCATGAGGTCAAGACTTTGCTCGAACTTTCATGTTCAAGAATACAATTTTAAGTTCTGTGAATGAAAATCATGTCGCTGAATAAATTCAAGTCCCTGACTTGCAGCAGCTGTTTTTCTTTTGTTTTCTGCTAGCTGGAAATTGATGGACTAACATTTTACACTTTTACACTGTATTGTACTTTATGCAATGTTGTGTTCTTTAATAAAATGAAGTTAAAAAAACAGTAAAAGTAATATAGTTATATATTATATTGCAATTTCTATTTGAACGTTTTCTATTAGAATAAATGTTTGAAATGTAATTGAAAATATCTTTCCTGTGATTCAAGGCTGAATTTTCACCATCATTGCTGATTTCTAATATTATCAGTGGTGAAAACAGTTGTTTAATAAAACTGTTTAATATTCATAGAAACTGTTAAACATAAAATATATATATGTTTCATTAACAGAAATATTTTCTAACATTATACATGTCATTACTGCCACTTATGAACAATTTAATGTGTCCTTAATGAATAATGTGTCCAATTTTTATTTGTCATTATGAAGCCATTTTGGCTAGATTCAACAACGTTGTGGTTGTTTTTGGTCTGATTTATGGGGCTTTAGGATATTTGTTCATTGGGGTAAAGCAGGGGTTCTCAAACTCGGTCCAGGAGGTCTGGTGTCCTGCAGATTTTAGCTCCAACTTGCCTCAACACACCTGCAAGGATGTTTCTAGAAAGCCTAGTAAGAGATTGATTAGCTAGCCCAAGTGTGTCTGATTGGGGTTGGAGCTAAAATCTGCAGGACACCGGACCTCCAGGACCAAGACTGAGAACCCCTAGTGTAAAGTAATGAATTACAAATACTCAGATTACTGTCACTGAGTATTTTTTCTCAGGAATTGTATGTTATTAAGTAGTTTTAAAAACCTGGACTTTTACTTTAACTTGAGTACATTCTTAGTGCTGTATTGGTACTTTTACTCTATTATTTTACTTCAACTGCAGTCACTACTTTATATATTATAAATAATTAATAATAATTTTGACTTCAAATGCACACTTGACAATGTTCCCAACAGTGTGTGTTCTGTCATCTTACTGTAGGATAGAGCTGCGTCATCTTGCCCCGTCAAACCTCCCGACTGTGAGCGACCCAAACCTACAGAATAGCCACGGGACTTCCTGCTGCCGGAACGAGAACCGCAGTGTGAACTTCGTTTATGATCCTCCCCTGGAGATAAACAAACACACAAAGAGTCATTACCATAATTTAATTGTGTGCCTAAGCCAACAGCGAGTGCCTCATCTGTTTTCCTGCACTCAACCATGTTTTTCTCTTCCAAAGAACAGCATCTTTGACGTAATGATCGCAAATGCCAGGCTCAGAGAATGACTTACCGGGGTGGCTGTACTCAACACAGGTGGGTAAATATTCATTGCTATCAAGATCGATGGGTACAAACGCTGTGTATTTGCTCAAGATGTTGCAGGCTTTGCTCATATGGATGGCGTAAAGCTGGTACCTTCTTCCAGAACCTAAAATAAATAGCACAGTTGAGAGATTTTAAAGGACAACTATAATGATAATTATAAAAATATACAGTGCTCGACATATATGAGTAGACCCCTCACAAATCTCTCATTTAAATTAATATTTTCTAGCTTTAAAATATTATATTTGTGCATATACATTAGATTAGTCAATACTGAAGCCAAATCTGGAGCTAATCTAACAAAATAACTTAAAATAACGGTCCATAATTAGTAGATGTTAGGGAAAAATATTCAATAAAAAAATTTTTTAAAGCAAAAGTCAAGAGAAA
This sequence comes from Danio jaintianensis, assembly GCA_903798115.1. NCBI lineage: Eukaryota > Metazoa > Chordata > Actinopteri > Cypriniformes > Danionidae > Danio > Danio jaintianensis. The sequence continues at coordinate 22,673,582 of CAIGQV010019951.1, read as the reverse complement.
CAAAAAAATGTATACAATTTTGTTGAAATTTGATAGTTTGTAATTATATTTTCCAATATTTTGCATTGATTTAAATGTATTATTTTTCTATTTCTAAAGATGTTCGGTGACTAAAATGTTATTTAATAAATATATCCGTTTAATAAATCTGTTTTGTTCAAATGCACCAAAATATATTGCCTATATTCACTGAGAAATGGATAAAAATATTCATTTTCAAAATGGGATGTACTCATATATGTCAGAAAGGTTTTTAAAGCTACAGTGCTGTAGCTTTAAAAACCTTTCTGAAATGAAAAGGACAGTAGATTGCACAATACAGCAAATGATGGATTTGGAATCACATTCAGAAATATTTTACTTCACTGATGAATTGTAAAACATTGACAATTAGAATAAAGCAATCAGAATCCATCTTACTTTATGGAGTTTAAAGCTAATTATGTAGCACTTGCTCATAATAAACAAAACATTATTGTGAATTGGTGGATGCTAATACATAACTGGAAAAAATAAAGAGACCACTTTAAAATTATTATCAGTTCTCTGGATTGGCTATTAATAAGTATGTTTAAGTATGTTATGTATGTGTATATATACTAGATATTTTTAGTTAATGCTATTAAAGATAATATTCTTATTCAAAATTTTGAGGACTTTAGCAGTAGTTTACAAAAAACGGTCTTATTTAAAACACATAAATGATGACTTTGAAGTGGTTTTAAAAATAGAATAGAAATAGAAGAAAAAAATAGAATTTTAAAAAGGGCACTATAGTTATTGTTTTCGTTCTTAAAGTGAACTAGGCAGGGTCAGAAATTGAATGAGAACTTGTGGCAAAAGCTGCCATGATTAAAGATTAAACAAAAAGTGTCAATATGCAAAGGTTTAGATGTGCACATGTTGCATCTGAATGTTTCATTCATTAATTTTCCTTCGGCTCAGTCCCTTATTTATCAGGGGTCGCCACAGTGGAATGAACCGCCAACTATTCCGGCATATGTTTTACGCAGCGGATGCCTTTCCAGCCGCAACCCAGTACTGGTAAACACCCATACACTCTAGCATTCACACACACTCATCCACTACGGCCAATTTAGGTTTATCTAATTCACCTATAGCCCATGTTTTTGGACTGTGGGGGAAACCGGAGCACCCGGCGGAAACCCACACAAACACGGGGAGAACATGCAAACTCCACACAGAAATGCCAACTGGACTCGAACCAGCGACCTTCTTGCTGTGAGGCAACAGTGCTACCCACTGAGTCACTGTGTCACCCTCTTGTTTATCTTAAATGCAAAATAATAATAATAATAATAATTATTATTATTATTATTATTATTATTATTATTGACATCAATACTGTGGAAATTTAGAGCAAGAAGAGGATGAATAACCACTGACCCACCGTGCCGCCCTGAATGTTTTTTTTTGCATTATAATCAAGCACACATTTTGGATAACGCACACAATGGCCACTCATATTCATATTCATGAGGTCAAGACTTTGCAAAAATGTTCATGTTCAAGAATAAAATATAAAGTTCTAAATAATGAAATTCATGTCACTGAATAAACTCACATCCCTGACTTGTCAGACGCAGGCTGAGTGAAGGTATATGGCCATATATGAACACATATATAAACATTATAGCCAATATATTTGAAAAAATATCGACAAAATGTATGAAATATATACAGTTGAAGTCAGATTTATTAGCCCTCCTGAATTATTAGCCCCTCTGTATATTTTTCCCCAATTTCTGTTTAACAGAGAGAAAAAAAAAATTCAGCACATCTCTAAACATAATAGTTTTAATAACTCATTTCTAATAACTGATTTATTTTATCTTTGCCATGATGACAGTACATCATATTTGACTAGATATTTTTCAAGATACTAGTATTTAGATTAAAGTGACATTCAAAAGCTTAATTAGGTTAAGACCAAGGTTAATTAGAAAAGTCATTGTATAACGATGGTTTGTTCTGTAGACAGTTGAAAATAAAATATTGCTTAAGGGGGCTAATAATATGACCTTAAAATGTTTTTAAAAAAATTAAAAACTGCTTTTATTCTAGCTGAAATAAAACAAATAAGACTTTCTCCAGAAGAAAAAATATGATAAGAAATAATATGAAAAATTCCTTGCTCTGTTAAACGTCATTTGGGAAATATTTGAAAAAGAAAACATTCACCGGAGGGCGAATAATTTTGACTTCAACTGTATGTAAATGGGCATTTTTGCAATACATGTTTCATATGTGACATATATTTTATATATTCATTCATTCATTAATTTTCCTTCGGCTTAGTCCCTTTATTTATCAGGGGTCGCCACAGTGGAATGAACCGCCTATTTTATTTATGTGAAATTCAAATATGAACTTGTACGTCATATATGTAGTTTACATATATAAGATTTCTACATGGGAAAATGCATAAGCTCATAAGCTAATAAAGTTTATCTCCTCACCATGCTCAATCTCGCACTCTTTGTCCGCCATGTGTTCAAAGTCCTGAATAATGGACCGTCCCGCCAGGTGATGGAAAGTTTCATTCCACAGGTCTTCATGCACCTTTTCCTCCCTCTCACGGCCGTTTAAGTAAGGTTGAATGTCAAAGGTCACTTCCCACTTCATGTGTTTCCCACACAGAAGTCCAGACACGACCACTTTACAATCTCGCTTTCCATGACTGGCCTTGAATTCTGGTGCATGAGGATCTTGTGGCGTTTCGACTTCGCAAAGCTGATGTGTGTAGCCATCTGGTCAGAAAAAAAACAAAAACACAACAGAAGGAAAACATAATATTCAGAGGAATAAGCAGATGGATTTCCTTGCTGAACACATAAAAAAACAGCAGGTTGAGCTCATAAAAATCATAAATGACAAGTTAAAACAATAAAAATAAGCAATTGCTTGTTGAGCTTTATAGCATTTCCACACATTGAAACACATTGGATTTACTAATTTTTTTAAGGTAAGTGGTTGCAAACAATTTATATGGGCTGAATTTAAACAAACAAATTAAGTTGAACATTACTAAATTTAATTTGTTTGTTTAAATTCGGCCGATATAAATTATTTGCAACCACTTACCTTAAAAAAATGAGTAAATCCAATAAATCAGTGTACACTTGTATGTGTTTGTGCTGGTTTTGGTGGTTTAGGAGGACACAATTACATGGGTGTGACCTAGGTATTACACTGAAAAAAATTATTAATTGGATTTGGATTTTTTAAAGGTAATATAGTAAAGGTATATACAGTTTATATGGGCTGAATTTAAACAAACAAATGTACAAATGTTCAGTGTACAATGTTGATGTGGTTTACGAGGACATGCCTTGTGTTCTTGTAAATCAAATGCGTAAAAATGCGTACTTAACGGTCTTTGGACAATCAACATTTTGCAAAAGGTTTCAACCTGCCACAAGTTGGGTTTAGGGGTAGGGTAAGGCAATATAATAAGCAGTTTTAACAGTATAAAATACATTACACCAATCAAATGTCCTCATAAACCACCAAAACCAATGTGTGTGTGTGTGTGTGTGTCTTGAATAAGTATTCTGGAAACAGACTAGCTGCTTGTTAAACCAGAGGATAATAGAGGTATAATGAAGATACAACATCCTAAATAAATGCTGTATTTAGGATGTTTTCAGCCTTTAAAAAGCAGCTGGATGGGGATAAAAGACTAAAAAACATAGTCTTGAAACTATACATTTGAAATTAAACATCTTCTGTTGAACACAATGCAAGATATTTTGTAGAATGTTGGAAACAAAAAAATAAATAAAAATACCATGGAAGTCAATGGCTGCTGCTTTCCAACATTCTTCAAAATATCTTCTTTTATGTTCAACGGAAGAGAGAAATTCATGATAACAGACATAATTAAATATATAAATAAACTTTCTTTTCAAAAGGCTTCTAAAAAACCTGAGACTGACGGATTATGAATAATGACAGGAAAATTGCTCACAACAGGTGATTTCAACTCTGCTGACAGTTCTGAAATGTATTGCTGAGTGGATTTCTTACACGAGCAATTCTAATGGCAATGCTTATGAATTGAAAGACTTCTATAGTCATTTTGCAAGCAAAGCTGAATTATGGTTCATTATTTTGTGTCGAAAGTCATGAGTGAACAGTCAAACAAATCAAAAATCACATTTCTCAATGCAAAATTGCACCGACTGACATTTATAATATAGTGGAAAGGCTGAGGAAATCCAGAGAAATCTCAGTTTGTGTAGAGCAAGGCTGAATGTGCACATCCTTTTGAGCCCTCAGATGCCATTGCATAAAAAAATATCATGCTGTGTTGTTAAATACAGCCACAGGAGCTCAGGAGAACTTCAGAAAACCACTGAACACAGTCTGAAGCTGGACATGAACTGAAGGTGCAGCAGAGCAAACAGCATGACTGACTGGCATATATGTCCAAAGGCATCACTGACATGCAGGCACACAGTATAGGACAATACAGAGTCTTGTATTATGTCAGATTGGGATAAAATGTTGCTTGTAAAACATTAACAATTAGTTTAATCATTTCCCAAACAATAAAAAATTATAATAAAAAGGAAACAATACATATTTATAAATTATATTTACACAATACAAGATTTTACTTCAAACAATTAAAAATGTCCCATAGTGAAGATCAAGGTCCCATAATGCAGTTCAAATGCATAAAAAATAAGAAGAAAAAAAACATGAATCACTAAATCTTTTTACAGTGTATTACAGTGTAAAATATATTTTGTACAGTGTAATAATAGTGTCTTCAGCAGCAGATCTGCATTTTAGAATGATATCTGAAGGACCGTGTGACACCGAAGAATAGACTGCATTTAAAAATATATATTCAAATAGAAAGATTAAATTGTTATTTTAAATACAACCTTGGTGAGCATAAGAGACTGATCCCTTCAGTATCCCAATGGCCAGAGTAAGCTATTTTAAAATTATCTTTAACTCCAGTCCACTTTTATGATTTTATTTTTTATGACTTCTCCATGATCTTTACATTAAACATTTCTAAGAAGGTTTTGGGGAAATTCCATGCATATGCCTGGTTTGAATCCTTAGAGTTAATGCTTTGGAGTCTTTCTGATCCTTCACAATCACTCACATATAACAAAGATCTATCTGCTGAAAAAGAGCAGTACAAAATCTTCACATTCACTACTGAAATAAACAAGAAAGAGAGGATTTCACAACTACGGGTGATTAGCTGATTCAGTAGTAGTCTCTCACTGTATAATGTCAAGTGTCTTCACGCCCACACTGTGCAGTTGATTATGGGTGTTGAAATTATAGTGCTAAAACCAGCTTAACTGAGCCCAAACGGCGCTGAGATTATTACACATCAGAGACTGGAATCTTTATTCTTGAACTTAAGGTGAAATGTTGCAGACAAAACACATTTTGCTGTTTTTTTCATGCACTTTTTGAAATTTGGGACTTTTTTCCCTTACTATTAAAGTAAACAAACACCCAAATTAAAATTTTAAGTGTTCTGTTGTCACACATTATCAATTTGTGCCTGTTTATTTCAATGACAATACATTTTTTAAAGGCTGTTTTCTTAAAATTTGGTGTTTTTTTTCTCCTGCAGTGAGCCATAAATCTATATCAATAAATCTATATACAGTGGAAAGCAAAAATATGTAACATTTTAATTCTTTTTCAAATATTTTCCAAGTGCTGTTTAACACAGATTTGTCAATACATTTTTAAATATAATAGTTGTAATAACCAATTTAACTCATTTCTTTTGTATTTGCCATGACGACAGAGCATAATATTATTCTAGTTATTTTGCAAGATGCTAGTATTTAGCTAAAAGTGCAATTTAGAGGCTTAACTAGGTTATTTAGGTTAATTAGGCAAGTCAACAGTGGTTTGTTCTGTAGCAATTGGAAAAATAATTCTTAAAGGGGCTAATAATATTGACCTTAATAAATGTATTTATTTATTTCTTTATTCTGCTTTTATTCCAATCAAATAAAAAAAATACTTTCTTCAGAAACAAAAATATTATAGGAAATACTGTTAAAATGTCCTTGCTCTGTTAAACAGTACTTGGAAAAATAATAGAAAAAGAATTAAAATGTAATCATTTTGCCTTCTATATCCTAAATGCATAAATCTAACTTCACATTTTTATTCAAATGTATGCTGAAGGTTTTTACAGAGCGATGTGTTCATGCATAATTTCCCTGACTATGCAACATTTTATTCTGAGTGACAAAAAAGGTTGTCAAACTCCCTGTGAAACAAGATGAAAATGAAACAAGAATTTTGAATCTGATTCATATGATGTTTAGATTTTTTAGATTTTGTGCTAGAAATGTATGCAAAATAGTACGGAGACCCGGAAGGAACATGGTAGTGGGAAAAAATGGGTGGGAGAAAAAAACCTGGGTGGGAGTTTTTGCCTTACCTCGCAAAGTTTTGCGTTTTTTTAAATGAATTTTGTTTGGTATAATTTGTATCTTAATTTTCTGTTGGTCGGTTATCTACAAAATAAACAAAAAGAACGAATAACATTTAAGGTTAATGAATTGCGTTCAAAGGACCGCTTCTGTTCAGCGGCCAAAGCAACAGGGCAAAACACAAACTGTTAGCCTAAATAATAGTAAAATAGTCACGAGTAATCTCTTATTGTTAACTGTATGACTGTATGATTTGCTGTTAATGACCAAATCATCCATCGTGCCAGTGCAGTTTCACTTTGGTTTGTTTAATCAAGTCGTTTTACCACAATGAGCCAGACAGGCTTTCCAAACTTAATATTTTCAGCACTGAAATTTTTTCCCCACCCCCACGTCCCTTACGGGTCTCTGTAAGCATTTTCATACTAATAAATCACTTTGCCAATAAGTAATAATTTGCATATTAAACAAACATTACTAATAACTAGGCCCACACGGAATCTGCAGATTTTTAGCCCATCAAGTCTATTTATTTACTTGTGTTAATGTGAGTAAATTTATTTTTATTTAGTTTTTAAATTAATTTCAGTAATATTATTGGCAAATATGAAAATGTTCAAAACGATTTAATTTCAATACAGTTTGTAAAGTAATATTTTGTCTTTTAGTAGATATATTATATAAGAGACTTGCTTTGTTTACCAATTAAGTGGATCTAATTGGATTTGCATTGTAAGCATTCAATAGAAGTTAAAAGGGTATTATTTTTTATTTCATATATTACGTTTTTGGTTATGTTACTCCCAAAATCATTCTGCATAAATCCACGGATTTTTTACAAAATTCTGTGCAGAAATAGCAAAAAATGTCAAGTCAAGTCAAGTCAAGTCAAGTTTATTTATATAGAGCTTTTCACAATGTAGATTGTGTCAAAGCAGCTTAACATAGTTCTGCAGATTCTGTCTGGCCCTACTAATAATTAATCATTTGCATATTAAACATTACATTTAAGAAAATGTGTAATTAAAAATCAATGAGTAATCAATGAGCTGGGGCAGAATGGTGAGAAGTGTTTGCTATCTTGTCATAAGAACTGACCTCCGTCACCGGTGCTGCCCAGAGATGGACTGTCTGTTGAAGACCTGGAGCCATTCTCCACGACGGGACCCTGTGCAGATGGGACGGGGTGGGTCTGATCTCCCTTACTCTCCACCTGAAGACCCTCTTGTTGCTGCACTGGGGGTTTGTGAGCCGTTACGGGACGTCCTCTAGAGGATGTGGCACATAGGCTCGCCAACTGTGGCTGTTGGAGAAATGAGCAGAAGATTTCACTACCGATATGTGTCGAAATATCAGTAGTTTTGACAACACCACTATGAGTGAACCTTGCCAAAGCAACTGTAAGCTATTGTAAAACATTAACAATTAGTATCCTCAATTAAAAATAGTAATTAAATGGAAAGTTGTTCTCTATCCAAACTTTTTAGGGGTGCATTGCAGCCTTCGAAATCAAGATTTGTTTATATTTACACAACACAATTTAATAGATTAGTAATAAAATTAAATAAATAAATTCAACTATTAAAAGTCAACACTGGCTCGTTGGGGTTATGTGCCCAGGGCTACATTTTTGAGAACCGAGTAATGTGTACCCTGGGCTAAGTCTTCGTGCAGTTTTTTTTTTTTACAAAACCACAAGAGGGCACCATGTACATATTTCACAATCTATAATATGTTACTGGGGCACGTTTTCTATATGTGCCATTTCTCGTACATCCACCAGAGGCTGCTGTGTATATTACTGCCCATCTCAAAGTCCTTCTTGTTCGCGTCTGTGAAAGAAACCGGTCAGCTTGTCGTCATGCATAATGTATCAGCTTGATATCGACTGGCCCACACAAACTAGATAAGAAAAGTCATCATGACCATCCGCTTTTATTAAGATTTCACAATGCTTTTTGGGGGATTTTGTTTTACTTGGTTTCTGTTACTATGCGTTCGGACTGAGAACATCACTTTTTCTGGCCGCCCTGCCGTTGGCACTCTGAAGATTCAATATGTTTACATGTTTTCTAATGAAATAAACCAATCAGAAGTCACTGGTGTAATGAGACTTTAGTGTTCATGTTTAAGTCTAATTGTAACATCCTGTTTATAGAAGACGTTTAATAGCCTTGATCTTCACGTTAACGTCAATTTGTGTGCATCCTACCTTACAAACTGGGAAACCTGCCATAGCAATAATCAACCTCTGTGCTTTGTTTTGTTTGGAAACTAATGAGGACGCATGTAACTGTCCTTCACTGGACTCAAACCCCAGTCCGCTCCATGTTCCAAGTTCGGCGCCATTCATGGTGAGCTACAGAGCAAACCAGTCATGCCAGAAAAGCCGTCCATATGGTGGGTTTGCACAGATTAGTCGACTTTAATGCTCTGCCATGATGAGTTTTGATTGACGTCGACTAGTCTACGGCGAAGCGTAGATGAGGACATGTTTTGTGAATGAACTGTGAAACGCGCAGAAACCGTGAAGCGAGCAGTCTATGAATATGCATTTGAGTAGGACTGACAGTGAGTCGGTTTTAGCCTTTGTCTTTTGTGCATTATGTTGTTATGAAATAACTTGTCATGAATTGATGTTCTATGTGTTGACGACGTATGCATTACTTCTGCTCAAAAATATCTGTTATTGTTACAACTTTTAGTATGTGCAACGATCAAGGTATTGACTGCATTTATTTAGCACTAAAAATAGCCAGTGCTAATGTTGGGTTAATAAAATAAAAGTGTTGACAATGCATTTGTTTTGCATTAAAACTAGTCATTGGTAATGTTGCATTGTTTCTGCAACGTATTATAAGCTGTCAAACAGCATGTGTATTTATTTTTTTTCTGCAAATAACTGGCAAATTGTGGCATGCTGCAAAACATTTGCATTAACATGTGTTTTATTGATGATATCACCCGCAACTAGTCGACGTCGACTTTAAAATAAAACATAAACATAACATAAAAGTTTACTTTGAAAAATGAAAAGTTGTTTAGCCCCTACCATAGGGAGGTAAGCAGTTAGTGGTACCGCCCCGTAGCATTCGTTTTACACAGAAAATGCAGCCACATGTACCCATAAGCACATATTTCTCTGTTCACAAAAATGTAGCCCTGGGCACATTTTCCCAATGAGCCTGTGTTGCCTGTGTCTAAACAGAATATTCTTGATTTTATTGCATTTTCAGAATTGGGATTGTAGATTAATCAATTATTTAGCTTCAATATTAGTTAGTAATAAGTATAAGTTATATTTTTGTCAATGTTACACAGCCCAAAATATGGAAAACTCTTAATTTACAGATATTTTTTACAGTGTAAGAATAGTTTCTTCAGCAGCGGATCTACTGTATATAATTGAATGATTTCTGAAGGACCATGTGACACTGAAGACTGGAGTAAAGATGCTGAAAATTCAGCTTTATCATCATCAGAATAACAGCATTTTAATATATATTCAAATGGGATATTACGGAGCTGTAAACTCAATAACAAACAATCAAAACTTTCTCCAGTAAGAAATCATATCAAATTGAAAATGAATCTTCTATCAATGCAATAATAAAATGTACGTCTTGCAGCGAGTCTTACAAAATCTCAAAATGTCACAGTATTTGTCGCTAATGCTAACAAGTCAGATTGCATTTCTATGTCTACATGTGGCATTTCCAGCATAAAGGCAGCACATTGTGAAAATAAATGTAATTTATTTATAAGGAAGTTTATGAACACAATAATTCTTTGAGAAGCAGTAACCATGCAGCTCCAGCTCTCTCTTCGCTCGGGTCTAATGGCAATTTGGATCATGAAAAATTGATGCCTTCTAAAAACATAATAAGGGCTATTAAAGTCATTATTGCATGCATCCAGGGGAAATCAAGGACTCTTGTTATTGCTGAAGCTAATCTGTAATATTTCTCACTTCCTTTCTCGATATAATTTTCATGGCCTCTTGCTTACAAATTATTTTTATTACTGTTTTATTACTATTATAATCATTTAAAAGTTAACAAATAAATATGTGCATTTTAACATGTAAAATATTAGTTTTTGACAATATCTCTCTCTTTCATTTTTATACTTATTTGCAATGTATTAAGTATTCTGAATTATTGTTATACATTCTTATAGGCATTTACATTTTTTGAAGAAATAAAATGATCAAAAACTGTAAAAAAATTTTTACATAATAATAAAAACACATAACTATGTAAAAATGTAAATTTCATAATAAAATGAAGAATATGTCTGCAGTGCTAATAAGAGCCATTAATGCCATTATTATTATTATTTGTAATATTTTTCACTTCCTTTCTTGACATTAAATAAATTACATTTATTACTGTTACAGTATTACTATTATTATTATTATTATCATTAAAATATTTAAATGTTAATAAATAAATATGTGCATTTTAACATATCATTCATTTTTGTAATATCTCTCTCTATCATTTTTATATTTATTTACAATGTATTCATTTTAATAAGAGCCATTAATGCCATTATTATTATTATTATTATTATTATCTGTAATATTTCTCACTTCCTTTCTTGATATAATTTACATGGCCACTTGCTTGCAAATTACATTTATTACTGTTATATTATTATTATTAATATTATTATTATTATTATTATTATTAATATTATTATTGTTAAATTATCATTATTAAATGATTTATATTAAATTCATTCATTCATTCATTTTCTTTTCGGCTTAGTTCCTTTATTAATCCGGGGTCGCCACAGCGGAATGAACCGCCAACTTATCCAGCATATGTTTTACGCAGCGGATGCCCTTCCAGCTGCAATCCATCACTGGGAAACATCCATATACACTCATTCACACACATACACTACAGACAATTTATCCTACCCAATTCACCTATAGCGCATGTCTTTGGACTTGTGGGGGAAACCGGAGCACCCGGAGGAAACCCACGCGAACACGGGGAGAACATGCAAACTCCACACAGAAACGCCAACTGACCCAGCCGAGGCTCGAACCAGCAACCTTCTTGCTGTGAGGCAAACGTGCTACCCACTGCGCCACCGTGCAGCCCTATATTAAATTATTAAATTATCAAAAAGTGAAAATATTTTTTTTACATAATAATAAAAACACATAACTATGTTAAAATGTAAATATTTCATAACAAAATGAGAAATATGTCTTCAGTGCTAATAAGAGCCATTAATGCCATTATTATTATTATTATTATTGTTATTATTATTATTATTATCTGTAATATTTCTCACTTCCTTTTTTTATATAAATTACATGGCCACTTGCTTGCAAAGTACATTTATTACTGTTTATATTATATTATAATAATCGTTAAAATATTTAAATGTTACCAAATAAATATGTGCATTTTAACATGTAAAATATCATTGATTTTTTTTATAATATCTCTCTCTATCAGTTTTATATTTATTTACTATGTATTAATTATTTAAAATTATTATTATTATACTTTCTTAAAGGCATATTCAATTATTCAATAATCAAAAAGTGTTAAAAGTTTTTTACATAATATTAAAAACTTTCATTTTATAATAACATTACTATATTAAAATGTAAATATTTCATAATAAAATGAAAAATGTGTCAGCAGTGCTAATAAGAGCCATTAACGCCATTATTGTATTCATTGAGAGGAAATCAAGAACTCTTGTTAAATCTGTAATATTTCTCACTTCTTTCCCAAAGCAATTGCTTGCAGTGCAAGTTGAGTGTCGGCTGAACTATTGATATCGTCTCCCCTTTCAGAGAGCATGACATTGGAAATTATATTGTGGCCATCAGGGGTTTTGTCACAGTTGTCAGAACTAATTGTACCCTGGACGACAGACGTGAGTGGCTGGATGTTCAATATGTGTCTTGGCAGGGTGTGCAGGGGAATGCAGGAGCATCACTGAACTCAATTCAGAGACGCAATGTCAGGAAATATGAGCCATAAATAATGGTGTCATTACTTTGTTAGCAAAGGACATCATGCGGAATGAGCCAGTAGTAGTATAGAAAAAAAATATTTAATCAAATTATTATTTAATAAATTATTTAAAATATTAATATTTAAATATATATAAATGTAATATGTTTATATATATATATATATATATATATTTATTTATATATATATATCTCAGTGGTGGAGGTAACGAATTACAACTACTCGCGTTACTGTAATTAAGTAGCCTACATTTTTGTTGGATTTGTACTTTCATGAGTATAATTTTAAGTCTGTAATTTTACTTGTACTTGAGTACAAATTAAGCTAAATAATTTACTTCGTTATTTTTTTAAATCACTTCGTTACTAAGTACTGTAATTTTATTTTATATTTCAACCACTGACCGGCATTTCAGCAGCCAATAAAATCTCATCTTAATGGTTTACCTGCACAGCACTTCACTAGCTGGCCTCTGCAACACAGCTGCGCTTTTGTCCCAGAGACATCCAAATGCAGAAGCGCGAACCGCAGCTAAACGTTTACACATTTGACTACATTACAAATTCTGTGGATGGATAAGTATTGTGAATAACTTCGATAAAAAATATATGGAGGAACACTTTCACATGTCGAGATGTACATAATATGTGTGTGTGCTGGCGCTCACCGGAGCACTCCTTCACGTGCATGCGCGTCACGCAGCTGGAGCAGAGCTTCAAGGTAAACTAACAGCGGTTTATCATAAGCATTTTATCGATAATTTTTTACACAGTTGGCATTAAGAAGGAACATAGAAACGTTATCTGACTAACATCTAGCAGCTAAATGTGTCTGGAAAAATATTCTAAAGCTTTTATTTTCATAAACAGTGCCGATGTGAATGCCTCTGAATGTTCTCATTGGCTGGAGTAGACATCTCACGTCAGTGCATTCTAAACGTGAACGCGCTCTTTCCGGCAATTTTCCTTCTGCGTTCACACAAATTACCGGTAATGTTACAACTTCTCTCTCCGGAAAACGAATTTACCGGTTTTTCAAAAAGGGCCTTTTTTCCGTTCGAAAAAGAAGACTTCAGCCTCTAATCTAAAAAAACACATTATGGTAAGAAGACATATAACTTCCTTTGTGTGATATTTTATTTATTTATTAATATGTAGATGATATATGTTAGTATGTAAGGTCCGTGTTGTAAGGACCTTGCTAGCTGTTTGTTATCGCACGGCACTGGGATAAATTAATACTGTTTACAAAGTTACAAAAGTGTTTTTATTATAAAACATAATGGTAAGAAGACTATATATAGAGAGAGATATTACAATATTTTATTGTCTGGATCTTGTCTAATTCAGCAATTATGGATAATTCAATAAATACCACCAGCTAAAAAGTCATTCGTACTCTGAGTAGTTTTTATGAAGAGTAATTTGTACTTTTACTTAAGTACTTTTTGACACCAGTACTTTTACTTTATACTTAATTTAGTATAATTTCAGCAATGTAACAGTACTTGTAATTGAGTATTCATTTTTAGTACTCTTTCCACCACTGATATATATATATATACTCATTCATTCAATCATTTTCTTTTCGGCTTAGTCCCTTTATTAATTAGGGGTCGCCACAGCGGAATGAACCGCCAACTTATCCAGCATATGTTTTACACAGCGGATGCCCTTCCAGTCACCTATACCACATGTCTTTAGACTGTGGGGGAAACCGGAGCACCTGGAGGAAACCCACGCCAACACAGGGAGAACATGCAAATTCCATACAGAAATGCCAACTGGCCCAGCTGAAGCTCGAACCAGCGACCTTCTTGCTGTGAGGCGACAGCACTACCCACTGTGCCACCGCGTCGACATATATGTAATATTTAAACGTTTATATAGATAAAATATTATTAGTAGTTTACAATGTACACCAAAATAACAATAATAAGATTGGATGCAAGTATTGCATTATATATGAAAAAATTTTATCATTTTAATATGACAAATGATATATAAATGTTACCCAAAACGACCAATTACTAGTATGAAAAAATAAAAAAATGTTTAAATAATACATGTTTATATATGTTTTATTATTATTAAAAAAAACAGTAACATTTAAATAAAATAAAACTGCTATTAGTGTAAAATATTACCCAAAATAACAAATAGATTGAATGTATATAATATATAATTATAATAATATAATATATTTTATAATTATATATTTTTTTAATCACCCTTTTTAAAAATAATAATAAATAATAAGATTAGCTTAACTTGTTCTCCCATACATTAGGTAACATGACATTTGTTTTTAACAGACACCCAAAATAAAATGTAAAGCAATTACTGAACAAAGAGTTGTAAACATACAGCATGGAAAGCCGACATACACTAAGCTCCAGGCATGTTTTCGTCTCTTCTGATGGCCTGTTATGAATGGAGAGGGTTTTCCTTTGTCAATTCAGCTCAATTGTCATGCATGAAACGAGTCTGGCTGTCATTATATGAGTCACAAAGTATGTACACTTCTCTGCTGCGCTCTTGATTACAAACTAACTGCATGTCTCTAGGTCAGGGATGTTTTCGGCCTCATTATTTCAACACTGTTCAAACGCTGCCACATTTTTTTGGACAAAGTGACAAGCTTTTTATTTGTACCTCTGGACTCCAAATGTGCATTTATATTTCAGCACGTGAATGAGAGATAAATGAAACTGACATAAAATTGTGTCTTACACTTCCGGGAGACATCATGTGAGAGCAAGACGCATGTGAAAACAGCTCCACAGTTTTTTATTGATATATGTGTGCTAAACTAATTAATATTCTATTGTCATGCCATTGTGATTGGTCTAAGATGCCAAACAAACACAGAAAACAAAACACAGAACAGACTACAGGAACTCTGAGGGATATACAAGATCACCACAGTGGTGACGTTAGCATTGTGGCTAACGAGGCTAACAAGGCAGTTTTAGAAGGGATTGCTGCTCTACAGTCAAATTTCCATCTACTAAAGTCAGAAACATTCAAGGCTAGCGACAAAGACTAGATCAATTCTCGACCTCCATCAGAGCAGAATTAACACTATCTTTTTGGTGTTTTTGTGATAATGATATCAATGACGAACATTCATATGTATCCATTGAGAGACCAAAAAAAGTCATGTATTTTTCCTGTTATTTATTGACATTTTTGCCAAAAAATACTGTGGTAATACTTTACAATAAGGTTAATGTTAGTTAATGTATTTACTTACATTAACAAACGATGGACAATACATTTATTACAGTATTTATTCATCTTTGTTAACATTAACAGAAATACAGTTGTTTTTGTTAACTCACAGTGCATTAACCAATGCTAACAAGCATAAATTTGGATTTTAATACTTACTTGTTACTTTATCTTATTTTGTAATGTGGAAATAAGCTCTTTTTTCTGCTACTGTGTTAGGAAGACTATGGGTAAATAACTAGAATTTACTCAAATTAAACAGTCAAACTACAGTACTTAATAAACTAGGCAATATCGGTTTGCAACATTAGGTTGCACAATCAGCAGTTTTGTATGGCTAAAAATCAATGGAAGTAAATGAACAGAGCCCACACTTAGATGGAAAGTATTAGGGGGAGCCTTTTTACCAGTATGTTGGAAACTGTAAGATAATAGCCATGAGTTTTGTAGGTGCACGTCACAAAACTCTTTTCTTTTCTTTTTCTTTTATATTTCTCCTTTTTACATATACAGTACTCTCTAAATGTCCTAAGCACTATACCAGCATTGTTGGCCTAAGACGTTTGCACACTATATAATCAATCAGACCCTTTATTAAAAACAGAAAATATAGGAAATATGTGCAAAAAAATAACAACAGCACAACATTTCTTCTTCAAGCACCAAGTACAGCTTGAACTTTTTTGTTCTAATGGTCCTGACATTTTCTAAAATGTGCTGTATAATATCAGGCTTCTTTTAGCACTTTCCATACAGCCTCTATAATATTCAGGTCTGGACTCAGTGGAGGCCATTTCATGACTGTCTGTGTTTCATCAGCTGTTTTCTTTCTCCAAATCAAATTTCACTGCAATTAGCGGATCATTATCATGTTGAAAATGAAAACTATTACCACTGAAGTCCTTTCCAGAAGGAATGGCATAATGGATTAAAACCTATTGGTACTTTTCAACATTCACAATTCCATCAATTCAGACAATATTGCTAACAACACTGGTAGAAATGCAGCTCAGGCCAGGACAAACAGCCTCTCTCCAACATTGCCTTTCACAATTAAACAATTAAACCAAAATAATTCAAACTCTGGGCGACACGGTGGCTCAGTGGTTAGCACTGTCGCCTCACAGCAAGAAGGGAGCTGGTTCGAATCCTGGCTGGGTCAGTTGGCATTTCTGTGTGGAGTTTGCATGTTTTCCCCGTGTTGGCGTGGGTTTCCTCTGGGTGCTCCAGCTTTCCCCACAGTCCAAAGACATGCGCTATAGGTGAACTGAATAAACTAAATTGGCCATAGTGTATGTGTGCGAATGAGTTTGTATGGATGTTTTCCAGTACTGGGTTGCAGCTGGAAGAGCATCCGCTGTGTGAAACATATGCTGGATAAGATGGTGGTTCATTCCGCTGTGGCGACCTTTGAATGAATTCAAACTCTAACCTAACCTAAGTCCTATCAAACCATACATTAACTGAAAGATCATTTATTTACCCTGTATAAATCGCAATTTAAAAAAAGAAATCGATAAAAAAATTGACACTTATGACTAGTTTTGTGGTAAAGGGTCACATATATCCATTATACCATTGGTAAAACAACAGATTTTTATTGTTGGCCTAAAACATTTGCACAGTACTGTACTTCTGTGACTTAAATGTCCAGGGATCTGTGGTTCATCTCGCAGTCTGTGCCGTCTAAACTCTATTTGTGTGGATGTGGAGGTAAGAAGATTGAATTACGAATTACATTCTCATCACAGAGCTCAGAAATGAGTTCAAATAACCCTTCAGAATGAGCAGATGATTCTGTGGAGCTCGTCTCATATCATAGCAGATGCTTGGGCTCTAGCAGATGGCACAGCCTACAGATATTCCTTCTAAAGAAAACAACAACTTCCTAAATAGAAGCCGTCTGTTTTGTGTCAAAACACATGTGCACAAAGGAGATTACAGATACAAATGATTTCTCATGGTTTCCAAGGCGTAATGGTTCTCGTGTACTCGTAGTATAAGAGATGATGATTCATAAAAATAAACACATTATGGTTATGAATCACCATTAGATCTGAAGCATTTACACAAGTGGGCCAATGCATTACAATACTCAGTCTGATTTATTCTAGTGAATCAGTTCATGGGATCTCTTAATTATTGGAGAATTTGATTCATTCTAGTGAATCAGTTCATCCTACACTAACAAATGCTGAGTCAAATAAGAACAAATCCAAACGTTGGGTTAAACAATATAACTGAAATTTAATTGAAAAAACAACCCAATGTTTGTCCATATTTGACTCAATGTTGGATAAAAGAAATCTGATTAATTCTAGTGAATAAGTTCATCCGGCTCACTCTCTTTCATGTGTAGGGTATAGAAATCTGATTCATTCTAGCGAATCAGTTCATCCTGCTCACTCTCTTTAATATGTAGGGTTTAGAAATCTGAATCATTCTAGTGAATTGGTTCATCATAAATGGTTCATTGTCTTTCATATGCAGTATTAGGATATCTGATTCATTCTAGCAAATCAGTTCATCCTGCTCACACTCTTTCATATGTAGTTTAGAAATCTGATTTATTCTAGTGAATCAGTTCATCCTGATTACTCTCTTTCATATGTAAGGCTTAGACATTTGATTCATTTTAACAAATCAGTTAGAAATCTGATTCAATCTAGCAAATCAGTTCATCCGGCTCACTCTCTTTCATATGTAGTTTAGAAATCTGATTTATTTTAGTGAATCACTTCATCCTGATCACTCTCTTTCATATGTAGGGTTTAGAAATCTGAATCATTCTAGTGAATCAGTTCATCCTGCTCACTTTCTTTCATATGTAGGGTTTAGAAACCTGATTCATTCGAGTGAATCAGTTCATCCTGATCATTCTCTTTCATATGTAAGGCTTAGACATTTGATTCATTCTAACAAATCAGTTAGAAATCAGATTCAATCTAGCAAATCAGTTCATCCGGCTCACTCTCTTTTTATATGTAGGGTTTAGAAATCTGAATCATTCTAGTGAATTGGTTCATCATAAATGGTTCATTGTCTTTCATTTGCAGTATTAAGATATCTGATTCATTCTCGCAAATCAGTTCATCCTGCTCACTCTCTTTCATATGTAGTTTAGAAATCTAGATTCATTCTAGTGAATCAGTTCATCCTGATCACTCTCTTTCATATGTAGGGTTTAGAAATCTGAATCATTCTAGTGAATCAGTTCATCCGGCTCACTCTCTTTCATATGTAGGGTTTAGAAATCTGATTCATTCTAGCGAATCAGTTCATTCTGCTCACTGTCTTACATATGTAGGGTTTAGAAATCTGATACATTCTAGTGAATTAGTTCATCCTGCTCACTCTCTTTCATATCTAGTAGTGTTTAGAAATCTGATTCATTGTAGTGAATCGATTGATCCTAAAGGGTTCACTTTCTTTCATATGCAGTATTAGGATATCCGATTTACTCTAGTAAATCAGTTCATCCTAAACTGTTCACTATATTTCAAATGTAGTGTTGGTAAATATGATTCATTCTAGTGAATCATTTCATCCTGAAAAGTTCTCTCTCCTGTATGTGATATTGATTCAGTATATTCTAGTGAATTGCTCAAGCCTAAATGATCCATATCTTGATTTGGACTTCTAGCGAATCGGTGCATTAAAAAAAATTCTCACTCTAATATGCAGAGAGGAATCTGAACGATTTTAGTCAATTGATTCATTATGAATGGTCCTGTTTTTCTTCACAAAGGAAAGTTTGATTCATTTTAGTGAGTCGAATGAGTAATTTAAAATTCTTAAAACCACTTTCCCAATGCTTCTGCAATTCAATGACATTTCAATTAAAAAAACATCTGCGCTCTCATATTTGTGTAGCATGTTTCAGGTCTTATGATCTAATATTTACTGACCTGATAGTCCATTTTCCACTGAGCTCCGTGGTCAGGATGAGTCTGTCCAATGAGCTCCTGGACTTTGGCTCTTCTCAAAGGGTTTCTGCCCACCACTGAGCTGGGGTCACTGGGGGTGTAGGTCTTCTTCAAGGGGTTGTAATCCACAATCTGATTCGTACTATAAGCACGTCTTCTTGGAGAGGTGCTCGAATCAGTTCCTGTGCAAAAATGGTCATTTCACTCATATTCTTTTAGATCGTCTCTCTGTTACAGCTTACAGACTTAATGAAAAAAAAAAAAAAATTTACACCAAAAACAGTTTACAGTTTACAAGACTTTCTAATTATCATCTGTTTATTTTTTGGTAACTAAATCCAAATGTAATAGTTTGCATATCTAACTTAAGTCAACTATCATGTTAAACGAATCATTAAAAATTAGGGATGCACCGAAATGAAAATTCTGGATGCACTTGGCCGAAAACCCAAACTAAAAATGTTTTGTAATAATTATTTATTATTTTATTTTACATTAATGCTTTAAAAAAACTTTTTAAATGTAACTTAATGACAGATTATACATATTTTAAAAATGACAGATTATACATATTTCAAAAAAAAATACTTTGATCTAAGGTTAAAAAAAGGTTTATTAAGAACACTTCTGATCAGTGAGACAGCATTACTTTTTTTGGCTCATATTATCAGTCGTTTATCCCTTTCAGTCATAAACTGAAAATTGCATTTTTCGGCCAGTACAAATTCAGTATATCCCAATTAAAAACCAAACGGCTCATTTATTACCCTCTCAAGATGCAGTATTTTGACAGTACACTCTCAGAAATAAAGGTACAAAAGCTGTCACTGGGGTGGTACCTTTTCAAAAGATACACTTTGGTACCTTAAAGGTCCACACTTGTACCTTCAAAGTACATGTTAGTACATATAAAGGACAAAAGTGTACCTTGTGGTACCTTTAAAGCACAGGTGTCAAACTCAGTTCCTGGAGGGCCATAGCTCTGCACAGTTTAGTTCTAACCCTAATTAAACACACCCGATCAAACTAATTGAGTGCTTTAGGCTTGTTTGTAACCTACAGGTAGGAGTGTTGAAGCAGGGCTGGAACTAAACTCTGCAGGGCTGTGGCCCTCCAGGAATTGAGTTTGACACCCCTGCTTTAAGGTATCAGTGTGGACCTTTTAAGTACAAAAGTATAACTTTTAGGTACAAAAGTGCACCTTTTAAAAAGGTACCACCACAGTGACAGCTTTTGTACCTTTATTTCTGAGAGTGTAGCAATTCTATTTCTGAACCACCACATAACACCGTTTTAGACTTTTGATTTGGTCAAGAAAGCTGTATATTTTGCTGTACATTTCTTACAATACTTAATTTGCTCGGTCTGAATGTGCTTAAATCCAAAGGCATGTTCCTGTCACATTTAACGAAATTGGCGAAATGGAAAAAAATCTAGCTGTGCTGATCGGTTTATTCTAAAGTAGTTCATTTCCTCACTCTGAAAAAGGAAAAAGGGTAAACATGTTTACATGACCACATGCACTGTCATTTTAATCAGGTTAAAGACGTGCATGTAAACACACTGATTGCTTCTGGAAACTTTAATAGTTAAAGCTAAATGAAAATTCTGTAACACTCAAGTCGTTTGGAGCTTAATGGCACACATTTGCCTTGTATAGAGCTCTACTTTACCTATAATGTCTTGCTCCGTGGCAATAGGGCTGCTTTCAGACATGGTCTCTTGGCAACCATCAAACAGTGAGCCGACCTGATTGTCCCTGTGCGGCCCCTGAGCGTCAGAGGAAACCTTCCCAGCATCCTCCTCCAGAGAGTGGTAGAAGACTGAACTGGCAGACTCATTGGAGCGCATCATGCTGTAGCGACGCCGCTTGTCCTGACACAACAAAGAGACAAACCAGGTTAGGGAGATTTTTTGCTTCAGACTAAAATCTGCAATATCAAACATTATATAGATATAACTTAAAACAATTACGTTCAAATAATATAAAATCATATGGTTGATTCTAGAATTGCAGGTAAATTTTGCATGTCCTAGATAAATGTAAAAAAAATTCTAACTTTAATGAAAGAATTTTGAATAGTAACACAAATCATATCATGTTATCTCTAAAATATGGATGAATGTCTTACTGATTTGGGGTTGGAGTGATATCGGGAAGTATCACAGACCACACTGTATCCAATCAGATGATCACCAGGAAACAGACACGTTGCTCCCACTGGAGAGAGCAGGATCTCCTTTGTCTCTGGATAAAGCCACTCGATGGAGATATCAGTCAGTACTGAAGTCATGGATTTCTTCAGAGACTTAATCATCTGCCAAACATACAAATCACAGCTAAGTCAAACACTAAACTCATATAAGACAGTGAATGTACTCAATATAAATAAAACAAGAAAATATATAGCACCATAATGCTTTAAATTATTTATATAAGTATACTTCCAATAAACTACAATCAGTGAAGTGTTTTTAAGAGTCTTTATTGTCCTCAAAGTTCATCATTTCAATATTAAAAGGCAATATATTAGGCTCAAAGCAGCTACAGATATGCTTGTGATGCTAAAATCATGTTAAAATACCAAGCGTAGGATTATTTTCATGACTGATAAAAATAAAGGATATAATATAAAGGCATATGTGACTTCAACTGTATATGGATTATTTCTATCACAGCCTTATTATTTAAAATGATTTATGTCAGTTCTTTTGAAAGAAAGTACCTGAAACAGGAAGTGGAACCCATAATTTAAAGCAAAGTATCACATGCAAAAAAGAGTGGATTGACTCCAGTCTTAAACACCAGAGAGAGAGAGAAGAATCCGACATTAAATGTGCTGTCTGCTTTGATTATTACCCTAACTCATGTTTTACTAAACAAAGCCAATTGTTAATTGCTAATACATTTGGATGCCCCGCAATTTACGCCGCTGCTGTAATTGCTCTGTGGTGACATTCAGAATAGCAGACTGGAAGATAAACATGTCAGAGGAAATGAAGGACCTTGGGCTGCAGTCGTTCCCCTTCTGCCAGAAACTCAGCTGTGCCTCTGGAAACAGCGGATAGTCCCGAAACCAGCCTTCTGCACGCGGCCTGACCAATCCCGAACGTAAAACACCTGCCGTGATAAAAGCACACACACACTGAGACACTGCAGTTGCGTAAATCCGTGAAAACATCACAAGAGCTCCACGTTATTAACAATCTGCAACGCTCTGCCAGACAATATCCGTTTCTGAATCTCTGAACTTTATTGCTTTATTAATTCGGGGATTGGCAAGCGGGCAGTCGGAGCCCGGAAGAAAGCTATTCATATTGTTTATTTGAATTAGAAGCATAGATTTTGCAGCTCTTTGTCTCAAAAAAAAAAAAAAACTAGAGAGTGCCTGCCGTCTAAAAAAGCATGCAAAATAAAAGTTACGTTTTTGAACTTTTCAAGGTTTAAAGTTGTTGAAAGATAAATCAAGGTCCCATAATGCAATTCAAAAATGTAAATAAATGGGGAAAAAATAAAAATAAAAACATGAATCACAAAATATGCAAAACTGTTAATTTACGGATATTTTTTACAGTGTAACTATGCTAAAAACTGTGTTATCCAGATTAAACTGGTTTTAAATTGATAGTTCACATAAAGCTAGCCATATGTTTACGAATTAAAAGATAGGAATTAAATTTATGCGCAAAACTGGAATATCACATACAACATTAGTAAATAAAGCACTCAAAAGAGTCAAAAAGAACAAAACTGTCACTACCTGATAACCTGGCACCAAATATATTTAAAAAAAATGGAATTTGCTGCGGTTAAAATAAAATCACATGACTAGGGTTCTAAATAATATTACAAGGCTGGCGTGGAATATTATTTCGTACCCTAGTCATACACTACCTGACAAAAGTCTTGTCGCCTATCCAAGTTTTAGGAGCAACAAATAATAACTTGACTTCGAGTTGATCATTTGGTATCAGAAGTGGCTTATATGAAAGGCAAAGGCCTCTAGATTACGCGTATTTTACCTAAATAAAATATGATCATGCCTTGATTTTTAATGATTTAATTAGGACAGTAAGGTCTGACTTTGCTTAGACAAAAGTCTTGTCACTTAACAGAAATAATGTACAGTATAGAATATAAAGTCATGGTGCAGTGGAAAAAGAATTAATATTGTGTATGACTCCCATGAGCTTGGACGATTGCATCCATACATCTCTGCAAGGACTCAAATAACTTATTAATAAAGTCATCTGGAATGGCAAAGAAAGCGTTCTTGCAGGACTCCCAGAGTTCATCAAGACTCTTTGGATTCATCTTCAATGCCTCCTCCTTCATCTTACCCCAGACATGCTCAATAATGTTCATGTCTGGTGACTGGGCTGGCCAATCCTGGAGCACCTTGACCTTCTTTGCTTTCAGGAACTTTGATGTGGAGGCTGAAGTTTGAGAAGGAGCGCTATCCTGCTGAAGAATTTGCCCTCTCCTGTGGTTTGTAATGTAATGGGCAGCACAAATGTCTTGATACCTCAGGCTGTTGATGTTGCCATCCACTCTGCAGATCTCTCGCATGCCCACATACTGAATGTAACCCCAAACCATGATTTTTCCTTCACCAAACTTGACTGATTTCTGTGAGAATCTTGGGTTCCAATAGGTCTTCTGATGATTGGGATGCAGTTCAACAGATGATTCATCGGAAAAATCTACCTTCTGCCACTTTTACAAATGATCAACTAGAAGTCAAGTTATTATTTGTTGCTCTTACAACTGGATTGACGACAAGACTTTTGTCAGGTAGTGTATAGACATTCATTTGTATCATTACAGTCTAACCTTCAATTTAAAGTCCCAAGATTTAACAGAGTGAAATTAAAACCTTCATTTGTACATCATCTTGGAGCTGAATAAGTTCTGTATAAAATTAATTTTAAAAAATTGTCAACGTACGTGCATTATGTCTTGAGTCTTTGTAAGGAATATGTAAAATTCAGATTTAAGTCTGACAATAAAGTTGCATTGAATTGTATTGTTTATGGTTGTACATACTGGAATTTGTCATATCATCACTTATGCACATTTTTTCTTATCGGATAAAAAGTGTATCCCAAGTTGTGTGTTTTTTTTATGCGCATTTTCAAAATGTTTGTATATTATGGAAGTCAATGATTATATGTTTCCAGCTTTCCTCGAAATATCTTCTTTTGTGTTCAACAGAATAAAGAAACTCATAACTCATTTTTGGGTGAACTATCCCTTGAATATATGATACGCTCTTCTGATATACCTACTATATGATGCCTTAAAATGCTGTCTAAGTGGGCAGCTCACAAAATTTCGAAGCCAAGCCAAAACAGTGAAGTTTATTACACCGGCTGTAATGCAAACAGTAGTAGTTAAATATATGAGTGACCTTCATCGTGAGCAGTAACATCTGTGGCTCACAGCATGTGAAATCTGATGCACTATGTGCTCAAAGAATGCATCTGTCCATTTACTAAAGGGTAGAAATCTCCGGATCTGATGAGTTTACTGAGAAACATTCTTCCCTAACAAGCAAAGAAAGTGAGTTGTGTCCTCAGAGCGGAGAAATAAGAGTGCAGAAAGACACATCTGTGATCATTCTGGATCATCAATGAAGTGCAGTTTAAGAGAGTAAATTACACCGTCGCCGGTGCCGTCTTTGTGTTTGACCACAGCTTTTGTCTATTGAACAGCTATAAAACCTACACTTTCATTGAAAAGAAAGAAAGCTATTGTATCATCTACTTCAAGAGGACGAGGAAGAAAAGCAGCACTTCTTTAAGGTGAACATCTCGGCAGGTGATAAATTGACTGGATGTGGGAGATGGAAGCAACAGCGTGCGGAAACAAAGCGTGCGAATAGCAGCGGCGTTATGGCTAGTGCGGATTTGAAAGGATTAAAGAGAGAGAGAGACATCAATTTACCGTAGCTAGCGTCTGTGCTGATCTGATTATGATCTTATTACCTGCATAGATCTGCAGCTCTGCATCCTTCAACTTGAGATATTAAAGGATTACTTAAATCATTCCAAAACCTTACGACAGTATTTTTTTAAGGCTGTGTTAGCTTTGCATTGAAACGAAAGGACTGTGTTTTGGGTAGCACCAAAAACGAACCATAAAGAACAGTCATATGACCTGTGAAGAGTATTTAAAGTCATGATATGCTGATAATCTGTTATGATCTATTTAACAGGGATAGTTCATCCAATAGTTCATTCCAATGACTGTGGAAAAAGAAAGAAAAAAAATTATTCATTGGATTTACTATATTTTGTTACGGTAAGTGCAACATTTGCAACAATGGGCTGAATTTAAACAAACTAATTAAATTGAGTAATGTTCAACTTAATTTGTTTGTTTAAATTCAGCCCATATAAATTGTTTGCAACCACTACAAAAATGTAGTAAATCCAATGAATTATCTTTTAATTACTGAATAGAGAATATTCATTGACTTTCATTCATACAGAATTTTATTTTTTATTAAAAATATCTGCTTTTATGTTCTACGAAAGAAAAAAATTCATATATGAATGCATGTAATGCAATTACATGAGAATGAGAAATATGGTGGAATAAAAACAATATCCATTTTTGAATGATATGCAGTACCTGTATATATTAGGTCTGTTTTTGCTTGCTGAAAAATTATCCATGTAATTATTATGAATACATTTTGTTTTCTTACACAAATTTAAGAAGCGCATTTTTCCTAATATTGAGCTTTATTTCAGCTAGATTTATGTCTTCAGTGTAAGATCATAAGTCTGCACGTATATGTGCAGTATATGTGTCATATGCAATACTGTTGAATCAAATAGTGACTCAGTTCGCTTTGAAGTAAAACGAGTAAAAACATTTTCATAATTGAAATAAACCATAAATATACTAGCTAAATATAAAAACTATTTATACATATTTATAAATATATTTTACATATAAAAATAACTATCTTCTAATCTTTTAGCCTTAGATTTAAATCAGACTGTGGTCAAAACAAGTATTTACTCTTTCAGTCAGAACAAATAGTTTTTGGTAGAGATAGAATGTTTTGTTTTTTATTATTTTTAATAAACATAATTTTTGCCAGAGATGGAGATGGCTTTTAAACTCATTAGCAAGAACTACGTGACCTTATAGCATAAAGTCAACATTTGCTTTTTAGCCAAAAAACAAGACTGTATTGTCTAACACACTTTCCATTTCCAAATGCTCTGAGAATTCACCAAATGTTATTTCCTAAAATGCAAAGTACAATCACATTTGACAGACACTCACAAAACAAAACAGTAGGTCTATATTTCACTGCTACAGAAGACTGCATAAACTGATTAAATATCAAATGCAGTGTTGCTTATTTTAAATAGAGGCATGAATGGATAACACTTTAGGTCACAATTTACTGTATTAACACACCATTAACTAACACTGCTTGATTAATAAACTACTATTTACTACTATCTACTATACTATTAGCTGTTTGTTAATAGTTAGTAGGGTAGAAATTTTGGGTAGGATTAGAAATGCAGAATAAGATCATACTTTATAACTACTAATTAACATGTAATATCCTAATAATAGGCAGGTAATAAACCAGAAGTTAATAGCATGAATTGTGACCTAAACCAATGTTCCTTTAAGGCAAGTCATTTCACTCTGCGGTCATCTTTGAAACACCTCTCGGGTAGTATGCTCGGGCATTCTGTTTGAATGGGGAAACATCAAATTCTCTAAAATTGCTTGCCAAGCTTACGATTAAATTTCATATTAGGAATCACCAATAAAATGAAACAACAACTGTCTCTTTAGTTTCATTTCTAAACGTTCGAATCACACAAAATCTGCAGAAGCACACGTCTGGTCCGAGTCCACTTCGGAGAATCCTCAGTCTATAGCGATCGCTGATTGGCTCCTGTACTAGAAGGCGGGGCTTCATTCACCATATTGACCGTTACACTTTTCCCCATTCAAAACTATATGAGTGACATGCGAGTGTCTTGTGTATTCTATAGTCTTTGCCTAAACTAAAGTGTTACCCATGAATGTAAAAGTACAAGCATTGACCTGGTGAACCGAGCATGGCTGCGGAGCAACTCGATGACCTTCCCTGTGTTACTAACAGCTCCGTCGGTCAGCAGGAAAAGCAGGCGAGGATGACCTCTGTGCATGGGCTGCCGCAGGATCCAGTTGAGTGGAGCCAGTATGTTTGTGCCACCCATATCAGCCCGGATCTTTTTCACATACTCACAAGCCAACGCCAAGCTCTCCTGGGAAACAAAGGAAGTTTGTTAATGACATCTCTGAAAAGTAATTTGATTAAGCAGTATTTATACAGTGTTCATAAACATTTTAGTACTAAATTCCATGACTTTTGCATGACCTTCTTACAAGACTTTCAGATAAATATTCATGACGAAATGTTATATTTCATGTTATGTTAAATAAGATGAAAAAATGTTTATTATTGTGCATTATAATATTCAAAAACTGCAAGTTGATTTTTTTTACCCCATGCAGAGAATGTGACGGATTGTGCAAATGATAAGTATTGTATTTGAAATATTAATATTATCTTAAAAAGGTATACTTTTGTACTGTTTAGGTACTGTGCACCTTTAAAGAGATAGTTCAACCAAAACTACACTGTAAAAAATTATGACAAAAAGTCATAAAAAAAGTTTATGTTACTTTGACTAATAATGATCAGTTAATTTGGTACAACACTTTTTTGTTTTACAAAGTTAAACTAAATATTTTAGTCAGTTTGACTGATGTAAGTTGAGATGACTAGAAAACTTCATTTAATTCAACTAAAAAAATCTCGAAAACTCGAGCCGAGCACAACATACTAGACAAGACAGGACTAGTGTCTGGACTCTGCCACCAAAACAAGACCGAAGTGGCAAAATCCTGACAGGATGTTCCACCTTTCTTCAAATGATCCTCTTTTAGGTTCAGCAGGAAAAAGAGACTCATAAACATTTGGAACCACTTGAGGGTATGTAAATAGTGGCTACATTTTAATTTTTGGGTGAACCACTGCTTTAAGTTGTCAATATGGACCACTTTAGCTACAAATGAAAAAGTACCACCCCAGTGACAGCTCTCGTACATTTATTTCTGAGAGTGCATTACATTTTACAACATTTAAGCATTTTAAAAAATGACTTGCAGCAGAGAATACTGAATAGGCAGTGTTTTATCTGTTTTAAAATCATATGAAGCTTTAAAAAGCAATTCATTCTATAAACCCAGAGCTTTGCCAGTGGACGCCGGCAGAAAAACAGAGTCATAGATCCTCTGGACAGTCTAGTGGCTCTCAGTGTTAACTGCTGATCTAATGAGGCCAGTGACGGCGGCTCTCTACGGGGGACTTTACCTCATCATAGCTCTGGCTGGTGGAAAACAGTGTTTTGAATTTGGATCCAAAGCCCACTATGTTGAACAAGCAGGCCGGGAAAAGACTTTTCAGAATCACCACCATTGCATCCTGTGAACGCACGCAAAAATGGGAGGTCAGCAGGAATGAGATGAATAGAAGAAAAGCAGGGTGGATTATAGAGGGCAGTACAATGGAGGAGGAATGAATGTATAACATTTGACATTTGACACTAACAAATAAAATAAGATGCATATTATTTCAGTTTATAAACACATTTTTAAATTAAATATAACTCAAAGTAATAAAATTACTAAAACCTAAATCAATTTTAAATTAAAATTATTAGCCCTCCAGTGAGATTGTTTCAACAATTTTTAAACCTAATAGCAATAACGACAAATTTCTAATAACTAGTTTCTTTTGTCTTTTTCATGATGGCGGTACATAATATTTTACTAGCTATTTCGCAAGATACTAGTATTCAGTTTAAAGGGGACCTATTTTGCCCCTTTTTACAAAATTTTTAATAACTCTCTGATATCCAAAGAGTATGTATGTGAAGTTTCAGCTCAAAATACCTCACAGATAATGTTTTATAACTCTTTGAAACTGCCTCTTTTAGGCTTTGATCCAAATTGTGCCATTTTGGTGACTGTCGCTTTAAATTCAAATGAGATTTCCAAAAGAAGGCGGAGCTACAAACGCCTTTGTGTCACCATAGTGGAAGATCCAAAAATAAGACCAGCATCCTATGCTACTGATGGAGAGATCGTTATTTAGGTTAACTAAGCAGTTCACGCTGCATGATTTTCAAAATCATCGGATCTGGTGGCATTCGGTTGCTGCTGCGTTCACACTGCATGATGGATCTGTGAAAGCAGGATACAAACTGCATGAATACAACAGAAAAAAAATTGCAGACATCTTTGTTTCTTTTGCAAACACACGTGAGAAGTGATAAGGAAATAACCCAAGATCATACGTGAGATCGGACTTAATAGTCGAAGGTCAATAAATACTTTTGCAATGTGTTGTGGCAAATAATTCTGTTTAATGTTATTGTAAAGGTTATTTATTTTTATATTGTGGTCTACAACTCTATCCCAAACTCTCCATTGTTCTATATCTTGCTCTGATTGGCTGAGATGAGTTCAAATATTGAGCATTTTTTAGGTATTTTATCATTCTTTTAAAGCCTCAGTCTATCACAAAAAAGTAGGGATGCAGCAAATTTCTGGCATTTTTTTTTTTTTTTTTCAGTTTTTGGTGGAAAGAGTAAATTTGCTGCTTGCAACAGCGCTATTGTACTGCATCCCTTTCAGTCATCAATAAAATTTTCAAATGAACTCCCAGCAGGCACAGGACATCAACATGTACCCCAACAGTCGTGTTGGGGTACATGTCGTGGCCTGGTGGGGGCAGTCGTGGCCTGGTGGTTAGAGTGTTGGACTCGTGATCCGAAGGTTGCTGGTTCGATACTCGGTACCAGCGGGATTTGGGGGTGGGGGGAGTGAATGACCAGCACTCTCCACCACCCTCAATACCACGACTGAGGTGAGTCCCTTGAGCAAGGCACCGTTCCCCCCAACTGCTCCCCGGGCGCCGCAGCATGGCTGCCCACTGCTCCGGGTGTGTGTTCACGGTATGTGTGTGTTCACTAACTGTGTGTGTGCACTTGGATGGGTTAAATGCAGAGCACAAATTCCAAGTATGGGACACCATACTTGGCCACACTACACTTCACTTCACTTCACATCGTGGGATGTTGCATTTTGGGTGGAAATGAAAATCAGGTTGACGTCAGAACCCAACGTCAGACAGACGTCCGTGTCCAACGTCGGACAGATGTTGGATTTTGGTCACTTTCCAACGCAACCTAAAAACAACCAAATATCAATGTCTAATGATGTTACAGCTTGACATTGTGTGGATGTTACCACTATGACATATCCATATCATACATTGGATTTTGGTTGCCATACCTGACAAATAAATGTCAGTATTTAACGTCAATGTGACGTTGGTTTAAGATGTTGGCTCGACGTTGGATTTTGGTAACTTTCCAACACAACCTAAAATCAACCAAATATCAACATCATTTGACGTCATTATTGGACATCAAAAAGTCATGCGTAGTCGCATTGAATGACGTAATATACAGTAAAAAGCATTTAAATCCTTAAACTGCTTTAAAATTCTGCAACTAATGTGTCTATAAATAACTGTCCTATGAAAATTAAATGATAAATTACGTTTTTATAGTACATTACATTACAGTCAGTCACTAATAACAGACGATGCACACACCTGAATGCAAGCGAAATACACATGAAGTTTTTTATAACCTACATGTGAAAGAGAAAATAGCAGGGAGAATAACTCAGTCATGAAGAAATTCTCGTTTTAATTGATGCATACAATTAACACAAAACACTCCTTAAAAGAAAATTAAACTTCTTTCACAAACCGAAACGAATGCGAGATTTGGGAGGAAAATAAGGCAGAGGGAGATCATTCTTCATTATCATCACGAGCTCCTCTGTGTAAACTAATCTCGCCGTCATCTCTTTTCTACTGGTATACATGGGGGGAGGCTGCCGTAAATATTTATTTGGAATGTAGCGTTACAATTAAACTAAGTTCAGTGGTGCAACACAAAAATATTTAGTAGTGCATAAATTGTAACTTAGTGTCCCTTTAAGTCACAACTAGGCTACGATTTAATTTACGCACTGCTGGTGCAACCGGCCCCTGGTGTGTGTGTGAGGTGACTGATGGGAAATGTAGTGCAGTTCAGTGGCAGAATTGAAGTTTGGGTAATAGTGAATGTTTTTCAGCAATCTGCAAGGGCTAGATCGCTCTTAAACGACCTAAATCTAACCTAATATTAAGGTCTTATGATGTTGTGTGCCTGCTGGGCTAATTCTTTTATGAACTAAGTATATTTTCTGATTGTGCGTCAACTTCTGTCTGAATGTATATGAAAATCTCTATTGTAAAGGTAGGCTTATCTCATTATGCAAATAAGAAAAAATATGCCGACTCTTTTTCTAGTTAATTTGAAATAATGACAGACCTCATCATTTTAAAAACGGAGAAAATTCTACAGCTCTTCTGTATTAATCGCATTCATATTTACAAACCTATTATCACCTCATGCTAATTACTCTCTGCTGTTTCTGCTGTCAGTCTGCCGAGAAGCAGCATTGTAAATTCTATCTGTACTTTAGACAAAGCACAATAGATGTCTGACAGGTTTAATAGTGGCGTTCATTAAACACTGCCACACTGTTGTCTAATGGCTCCAGGTCTGCTAATAAAGACTGCTGGCTCAATTCAAGCTAGGGTGACACAAAAAGCCATTAGCGATCAACCGCTAATCTAAACATTGGGGGAATGAAGGGTACAGGCATGTCATAAGAGTGTAACACTTAACCCTGCAATTAGTTTAATGTGGATTGCTTTAAGGATATGATAAATAACATAGAACTGTATAGCGCAATGAGCATGTCATATGTAATGAAAAATGTAATATATACAGTACTGTCTTAAGTCACCACCAGCTTTGGGAGGCTAAGACTTTTGCACAAATCTAAAAGGTATGGAGCAAGTGCAGGGTCATTACTTTTGGGTGAACTATACCTTTAATATACAAACAGAAAATATGGGAAATATGTACACAATATTCAGAACAAAATTACTTTTGGAATCAAAAGACTAGCATCAAACGTCTGTGTTTACCTCTTTAGCACCAAGCAATAGCTTAAACTTTTTTGATGAGTATTTTCTGAAATTATGTGCTATTTAACATCAAGTTCTTCCTTAGATTTAGCATGTTCTATCTTTCTTTTTCTCTCCAGGTGAATCTCATACTGCCTATAATATTGCCTATACATACTGTATATAATACTCAGGTCTTCGGTTCATCAGCTGTTTTTCTCTCCAAATATGATTTTGCTACATTAGCAGTGTGTTTGGGATCATTGTCATGCTGAAAAATAAATCTATTACAAATTAGGTGCTTTCTAGTAGGAATTACATGACAAATTAAAACCTATCTGTACTTTTCAGCATTCACAATCCCATCAATTCAGGCAATATTGACAACAGCTCTGGCAGAAATGGAGATCAAACTCCAGTCTCCAGTAATTTTAATTAATTCTTCTATCTTTCTCTAACTCTTTCTTTCATGTCTTAAACAATTAGACTAAAAAACATCCAACTAGAACCTGTATTTTCTGGTTGTATTTTAATAAAGCCAATGAGAAGTAATATATAATGTCATTATACCCTCACTAAAACAACAAATGCAACTAGGGGCCTAAGACTTCAGCACAGTACTCTACATTAATATATATATACACAGTTGAAGCCAAGATCTTTGGCCCTCTTCTGAAATTTGTATTTTTTTAACACAACAGTCTTGTTCAATGACTTGCCTAATTAATCTAATGCAGAGTTTACATCGCCCAATTTTATTGTGAAATCGCAGACAAATATCCAAAATCTGAAGCAAATCGGTGCTCCTTCAAGCGAGTGACAATCACGAAGTGCGAATGATCAAAGATGCTTTCAGACAGAATCACCAACATGTCGTCGACGCCTGTGAAATATTAGGCATGCTAAATATCTGGGCCTGTCGTCAATTAAAAATCATTTAAAATCTAAGTTAAAGGTGCAGTATGTAAGTTTGACACCAAGTGGTTGAACTAGGTATTGCACTCCTGGATCAAAACAAACGCAAGCGCAGGTTGCCAGATTGAGGACAGGAGTGAGTGATTTAAACCGTGTTCTATATAAAAGCAACGGCACACGATAGAAGGAATATTTTCCATATTAAAAGGAGTTTTTGTCCTAACCAACACCTCAGATTGATATAGTACAAACGGCTTCTATTTCTTGCAGCTGAACAACAAAAAACTATGACAATGATCACCTCAGGTAAACCTCATGTGCTTTATTCAGTGTTAAATGCTAACAATGTGAGTTTGAATGCCATTTTACATGACATTTATTGCCATACTACTGAAAGCAGCAGCAGATAGTTCACCTCAGACCTTGAAAATGAAATAAACCGTTTGAAATTGAACTTTAGAACTAAACACATATGAGTGATTCAGCATGTTAATAATGTTAAAGAGAGTTAATATGTATTAAACAGATTAAAAACCTTACCATTTGATGAGTGAGTGCATATTCTGTGCTTCTGAATGGCTGTATTTAAATTTCTGTCATGTTTCGTCTGGTGCAAACAGCCAAATTGCTTATCACTGCGTATCTCGTCACAAAGTGTGTTGTTAGGACACGCGGTCACCTAATGTTTACGTTTGTAATATTTATATCATTTGCTAATTAATAACCTCATGTGGAAATCTGCGTCTTATTTCGGAGGCTGCTACTGTCCACCGGAGGTTCCATTTCAGTCACGAGCGCATGCTTTTCAGAGCCTTTTTGAATGAATGAATGAAATACGCGGTTTTCCGCCAAGGCAACCCGGGGTGCTGAAATATAATTGGCTAAACTGGCATTGGACTGGTTAAAATTATCAAAACAAAGACAGCGTTCTGGCACGGAAAACACATTTTCAAAGCAGAATAACTGACTTCAGCATTGTTTTTCAGATAAACAAGTATGTTCACTTGGAATGTTTCTTAAATATCTGCAAACATATTATGGTATTTTTATCCTTTAGAAGAGTCAAAAACTTACATACAGCACCTTTAAATGAGTTCTGACTGAAAAACACATCAGCAATGACCAACAGCCAATCAGAGAGTTTTTAACTAGATATACAAAGGGTTAAATCCATATTCGCTGTCAATAAATATAAAAATGACCAGCACGAGTCCTTCAATAATTGTCAGTTTGTGTAATAATAATAATAAATAAATGGTGACAACACGTTCATTTCTGGGTGAACAATTCCTTTCCATCTTCTCAGTGTTTCAAGACACATCTATTGTTATCCTGCTTTATCCCAGGAGGAATCACATTGGATATGACATTTCAGCACGGATCAAGTCTTCTTCAGGGTCAAGGATATTCTGGGACGGGTGTTTCTGCGACCTGAGCCTTTACATTCAAGCAGTTTGGTGTTTGTGGTCAGAAAAGGAGCGTCCTCAATCAAAAGCCCAGTGAGTCATCGCTGTCTCGTGCGTCACGCTGAACAACCCGCCAACAGGGAACACACACACACACACACACTCATTCACACATCAACAGCGCACAAAATATCCAATCTCAGCATGTAGACTTACCAAGTTCAATTATCGTAGCCACTTCAATGCAACAAGCTGGTTATTTCATTACAAAGCCTCTTCAACAGGCTGCACAAATGCTCTTATTTGGTTTTGACTAAAGAGTTGTTCGGTGAAATAGCGTAACGAAACAAATAATAATAATAAAACCAAAATATCTACTTATTTGGGTGAGTTTTGGGACATATATGTGACCTAATCCAGCAAAATGAGCCAAAGTGACCCAAATTTCAAAACTGAGATTTTGGTATCAATGGAAGATTCTACACTTTAAAATGATATACTATTCCCTATCCTATTCCTATGATATCCTATTCCCTGAGAAAATAGTGAGAAAAAATTTTTTGCCCGTTTTTTGCTGATATACTCCAAAATCTATTGCATTTAAAGGCATAAACTATTTATTTTACAGCTTAATTTGTACATTTGTATAATTGCGCCATCACATTCGGCGGAATCATCGCTCCTATTGGTTCTTGGTTTAATACTTGTTGTAGCTGAATTCAAACTGCAGGAAAGACTCTGAAATCTTCTCACACTTTGAGAAAAAAATTTGAAAAATTTGAATATTTGATCACTAAGCCAATCATTAGGCAGCTGTCGGTGAACATGTCAAACCAACAATCAAAGACCACAGATTTTAACCTATAGAAATTCAGGAATCATTTAGGATTTCTCAAATTTTTTCTCAGACGACCAAATCATGGCTGAAACAACAGAGTTTTTATTGTGTCCATACATATATTGTCATATTGCACAGCCTGCTAGCTTGCTAGTACTTTGTAGGCAAAACTTAGTTTCTTTAATGACTCTGCATAAATATTAACTACCAAAAACCTATATAAAACCTGATTAAAACAGATGGGCGATCCATCTGAGGCTGTACAGTAACTTATGAAGAAGACTCTCTTTGTTAAATAAGCCCTGTAGTGTGTATATAAAAACCCTGATTCATTAATGGTCATTAACACGACTGAAGCACTTTGGGGTTTTAAGCCGCTGGATAAATTAGGATGTCTTCAAAAGTTAATGAGCACTGGGAGGGAGGGCCACAGTTAGTTTCTGCACAGAAACAGTTGCGTCCCACCTTAACTCGATTAATGTTGACCCCGCTCATGCTTCCACTGCGGTCAATGAGGAAGACGAATTCGCCCTGGATGCTGCGCAGGTCAGAGGTGCTGGATCGCAGGTCCGGACAGAAGTTCAGCATCACCACAGGGTTGTGGAGGATGTCTTTATGAAGCCTCTTCCGAATAATGTCCACCTACACACACACACATATACATATATGAGTCTACGAAATAGCCATTACTGAAGGTAATAAGAGTAAAAGCTGGTGAATCTCAATCACAATAATATCTATAATAAATAAAGTTTGAGATCAGTAGGATCCTGTGAATTTAGAATAATTAGTTTTTTTTTTTATCAGTATTTTAGTTTGAATGATTTCTATAAGCTAGTGTTGACCAAAACAGTGAAAAAATTCACATTTAAAAAATATAAACCTAATTTATACATCCAAAGCTTGCAGATTGTCACTTCCGCCTCAATGGAGCAAAAATTTTTTGATGCCACATCATACTTCAGTTTCTCATCAAATCTTCTGACCAATCAAATGCTCTCTAGTGTCTGACATGCCCCGCCCCCTTCAAGACGCTTCTCATTTGCTTTTCATTTGATCTCAACCGCTCTCACTGGCAGAGCTGTGATAAAAATAAAACTCTATTGGCTGTTTTTTTTTAAGGGAGGGGCTACTAGGGATGGCTGACGTGAAACTGACGTTTTGACACAGTGACGAGATCCCAAAGCGCAAGCGTTTCAAAACACTGCACTGAAGCATGATCTGAAACACCCAGGTCACGAGACTAAGGTGATTCAAAACACCCAGGTAACGTGACTAAAGTGTTTCAAAACACCAGGTCACGTGACTAAAGTGTTTCGAAACACCAGGTCACGTGACTAAGGTGATTAAAAACACCCAGGTAACGTGACTAAAGTGTTTCGAAACACCAGGTCACGTGACTAAACCGTTTCAAAGCATCGGTCATTTCAGAAGCGTTTCGAGACCTGGCGAATCTGCGTTTGACTAACAGGGTCAGAAAAAAAACTCTCTCATGTAGCCTAGTGGACTGCACGTGTGCACAGAGTAACTGTGCTGCAAATGTCCTAAGTTCGAATCCCGACTTGTACAAATACTTTGAAATTATGACTTGATGTATTTTAATAATGTTACTTTTTTTATGACCAAAACAACACATTTATTCACAGTGTTCATTCGGATGTCAGACCAATGTTAAAACAAAACAAGTTACAAGAACAGAGCATTTAAAAACTAACATCTATAGCTGTATCACCCTGGATTCGAACCCATTATCTCTGCATGCTAGTCTGGAACTCTCACCGCTCCACTAAATCACTCAAAATCTCAACTCTACAATGCGGGGTTTAATACCTCAATTTGCTTAACTGTTTCTTTGCTGAAGCTGTTCCAGAGCAATAAATAAAAAATGACCACTAGGTGTCACTGTAACGACACGTTTCGAAACGTTTCTACGCTTCGACACATTTGCTTTGACTGTTTCAGTGTTAATGAAGCCTCACTTTGCCCACCACTAGGGGCTACTGTCACGGGTCGGCTAGCTCACAAACGCACAAATCTCAGGAATTATCAAAAACACGTATTTATTTACAAAAAACACTCACAACAGGCACTGGAACATCAAAACGCAGGCAAGACAAGGAGATGGTGACAATACCGAAACATGAATAAACTGAATTTAGGGGTATAAATACACAAGACATGATTAAACTGAATACATACAGGAGTGCGACACAGGTGGAACTAATGAACATTAACAAACGGCGGAAAACAGAACAAAGGAATCATGGCGCAAACAGAAGCACATGGAACAAACACATGGGACATCCCATGACACGACAACTACATGAACACAACACAGACTCGTGACAGCTACTACATGTCCTGCCCTGTCTTCATATTTTCGTTGAGATTATGTAAAATTTCGAATCAAAAATGCACATTTCAGCACCCTTCACTGGACCATTAAAAGAAGACTATTCTGCTCACGAAGGCTGCATTTATTTGATCAGAAATACAGTCAAAAAAATTGGATGTTTGAAATGTTATTACAATTTAAGTTAGTTAGTTAGTTAGTTAGTTAGTCTGTCTACTTTATTCATTCCCCAAAGGCAATATGGTTGCAGCATACAAGCATATCACGCATAATACACAAAACACATTATACAATACAAATCTACCCTAAATTTAAAAACTTTACAGCTGAGGGGATAAAGTTTGAACCGATTTGTTTTACTAGGAGTTCTTGTATCGAATACCAGAAGGGAGAAGGTAAACCCCGTGGTGCATAGTATGATGTCATAGAATCATTTGACATCAACATTTTAAACATCATCATCATCGTTACTAGCGGCATTTTTAGTCAAGATGCTGATGTTTTACACAACACCTTAATATTTACTGTTTTTTTTTATTTTTAATGCAATCACATGCAACGTTTGCAAAGGTACTTTGGAAAAATAATTATTGTGAAAAATGCATTACAAGTAAATTTGTAAATTAATTTTTTTTGACAGGAATGAAGAAAGTCTCAGAAGAAAAGAAGTACAGTGCATTTAATGGATTGTACTGTTGTTTTACGCAGCGGATGCCCTTCCAGCCGCAACCCAGTACTGGGAAACACCCATACACTCTCGCATTCACACACACACTCATACACTATGGCCAATTTAGGTAATCCAATTTACCTTTAGCACGTCTTTGGACTGTGGGGGAAACCGGTGCACCCAGAGGAAACACACGTGGACATGGGAAGAACATGCAAACTTCACACAGAAATGCCAAATGGCCCAGCCGGGACTCGAACTAGAGACCTTCTTGCTGTGAGGCGACAGTACTAACCGCTGAGCCACCGTGCAATTTTTTTATTAAATAAAAAAAAAAGAATCTGTTAATTAACCTCAGGGCTGATTGAAACTACTAAATGTTGTTTTTAAAAATCCAGGATTTTGACTCTTTAATTGCCAAGTTCATGATATCTGATATTGATCTATCAAAAAAAACACACAATATGACTTATTTTCAATATAAAAGGTAATTGTGGACTGGATTTATTTTTTACTTTTATCACAGTCTTGGGCATGTGAAAGATTAATAACAACATTGTTAGTTTTTGTGCACCATCAGATTAAAATTTTTCTCCCTCATTTACTGATTGTGGCTGTTTTTGCCCCATTGACTTCCATTATAATGACATTTTTTGATTTACACCATATAATCATGTATTCTTGATTGTTGCTGGTTTTCCCTGTTGGGAAGAGGTAAAATTTGTCATTTTTAGTGTTGATCTTCAGTTGGCAACATAAACCATTTAGATAGGACATAATGGAAATAGTAAATTTGCCCACACGCTGTAAAAAATATCCGTAAATAAGCAGTTTTCCGTTTACACCCATACACTCCCATTCACACACATACACTACGGACAATTTAACTTACCCAATTGGCCTATAGCGCATGTCTTTGGACCGGAAAACCGGAGCACCCGGAGGAAACCCATGCCAACACGGGCAGAACATGCAAACTCCACACAGAAATGCCAACTGACCCAGCCGAGGCTCGAACCAGCGACCTTCTTGCTGTGAGGCGACAGCGCTACCCACTGCACCACCGTGCCGTCCCCGTATTTTGTGATTCATCTTTTTATTTCCCCCCATTTATTTATGCTTTTGAATTGCATTTTGGGAGCTTGATCTTTCTTCCAACAACTTTTAACCTTGAAAAGTTTGAAAAAGTGACTTTTATGAACATTTGTAATAGTTTAAAGTGATATATTGTTTGGGTTGTTGTATATTACGCTACAAAAACCTTGTAATAAACTGCCAGTACATTTTCTGCTATTAGACAGATGTATTTCTCTATATATTGTCTTTTATACATTACTTCAAGCTACTAAAATGTCAATAAAAGTCACTTTATTAAACTGTAGAGTTGAATTTTCAACATCAAAAGTCAACAGAGCAGAAATCAACATCCCATAATGCAATTCACAACCGTAAATAAATAGAAAACACAAAATACGGAAACTGTTAATTAACAGATATTTTTTATAGTACAGTGTGTTGTTGAGTTTTTGAAAATTTTCAAAGCATTTTCCAAAATATGTGTCAAAATAGGATTTGTGACCAAAAATCCTTCCAGAAAGTTGTGGCCAAATTAAGACTCAACATCACCCCAGAGTGGATGAAAACATTTCCAAAATAACAGAAGGGTTATATTGGTTAAATTACCCTTAGGTTAATGCATATTAGACCCAATGTTGGGTTATGACGAACCAGCACTTCTCAGAGTGCAGTCTACTTCAAGTGTACTTTGGCTGGATAAGAGTTGCATAGACTGCACAAAATTTGCAAGCTCCTCTGAATTTAGCAGCATTTGCTTGATTTTGTGTTCAATTCTGCAATCGCAAAATCCTGATGGGACTTATACTGTATGTAAGCGAATAAATGATCACAGTAATTCAACTCACTTGAGTAAATGACCAACAGATGCTCTTGTGAATCTGTGAGCCAAGATCCACATTTTGATCTTTTACAGCTCACGGATTCCCCTCGTGCACAGTGAAGATTTAATTAAAGGAGCACACCTTCCAAATGAGCTGAAGTTAACTCTTATTTTGTTTCACCGTAGGTAGAAACACTATGGACTTGGCTGAGGACCTTTGACAGTTTCCATAGAAACCTCTATTCATTGCTGATGATTTTAGGGCTGAATGTTCTCTGCCTCCTGTTGAGGAACAGCACTCACTTAAGGATGCAATTGAATCGTTGCACCGCTGAGAAACATGATATTCCCACTTAATGTAACTGCTTCCTGAAGCCATGATTTGCAAGAATTAGCAAGAGACTTTGCATTATGTGGATGATCGAAGTAAATCTGCGGCAATAGGATACTTCTAATAGTTTGATGAAAAAAAACTGAATATTTTATAGCCTAGCTGGGGTTTGGTATAAAGAGGTGCGTGACAAAGCTCAGGGAGATTATTCATATTATATTAGAGGATGTAAGGCTGCATTTATGAATCTAAAGATATTAATACTTTTAATCAGTAAAGAAGCAATAAGTGGATCAAATGTGACATTGAAATGAAAGACATTGAAATTATTATTATTATTATTACAATTATTGTTAGTATTGTTGTTGTTGTTGTTAAATTAAAATTATAATTAGTTATTTTATATAATTTTATTATTTTAAAAACTCATTTGAACGTTTTATTTATTCCTATATATTGTATTTATTTTATACTGCATTTTAAATGCAGCCTTAAAAACCCAAAACAATAAATAAATAAATTAATTAATTAATTAATTGATTTGGGTTTTGAAGGCAGCATTTAAAATACAGTATAAAAAACAAATTGGTTGTTGGTGCGGCGCGGTGGCGGAGTGGGTAGCGCTGTCGCCTCACTGCAAGAAGGTCGCTGGTTCGAGCCTCGGCTGGGTCAGTTGGCATTTCTGTGTGGAGTTTGCATGTTCTCCCCGTGTTCGCGTGGGTTTCCTCTGGGTGCTCCGATTTCCCCCACAAGTCCAAAGACATGCACTATAGGTGAAATGAATAAACTAAATTGGCCGTAGTGTATGAGTGTGAATGTGAGAGTGTATGGGCATTTCCCAGTAATGGGTTGCAGCTGGAGGGGGCATCTGCGGTGTAAAACATATGCTGGATAAGTTGGCGGTTCATTCCGCTGTGGCGACCCCTGAAAGGGACTAAGCCGAAAAGAGAATGAATGAACTGGTTGTTTTTGTAAAATGTCTTTTAGCAGTAAATAGTTTTAGTTGATTTGTATTTAATATTTTAAGTTCATTTATTTATTTAAGTTTTTTATTTTAATTAAAAATACAATTTTTTTTTTTTCAATTAATGTTCATTTTAAACAGTTCATCCACAAATTAAAATTCTCTTAACATTTATTCATCTTCTACCTAATTATACTTCCTCCAAACCTGTTTGATTTTCATAGTATTGATTTCAGTATGGATGTCAATAATGTGTATATATTTATTGTGTATATTTGTATTCAGGGTACCCACACTGAATCTGAGCAGCAGATTCAAGGACTTTTTAAAGCACCATTCATTTTAAATCAAGCACCTTTGTAATTCATACCTCAGCATATGTAGCGCCATGAAAGTCCTGACTGTACTTAACATTTCACTTACACTTAATATTTACGTAAAAAAATATCGTACTTTTCAAGAAGTTTGACTGTTTAAAAAAGTCATGTTCAAATAACTTTAATAAAAATTTGTTGAATTCAGTACTGGATATATTTAAATGTCGTTTCTGAAATATTGATAAAATTTGCATTATTTGTCAGCGTTATTGTACAAAATTTAAATTGAAGATTTTTAATTTAAGAATTTCTCTGCTTTTTCGTTCTGTTTTTTGACAATTGAGTACAATTGTTGAAATAAAACCATAAACAAATTTCATTTCAACTTTAATTCAAACACCTTCAAGGACCTGTGTCCTTCCAGGCCTTGAATCCATATGGCTGAAATTAAAGCACTTTTAAAGCACCAATGAAATTAAATAACGTTTATTAGATGTTAGTATCAGTATGTCTTCAAGAATATCTTTAAGCTAGTGTGGTACAAAACAGTGCCAAAAGTCGCGTTTAGAAGATAGAAGAACCGTTATAAACATGTAAAGCTTGAAGTTTGTCACTTCAGCCTAAATGGATCAATGGATTTTTTCACGTCACTTCATACTTCAGTTTCTCATCAAATCTTAACCAATCAAATGCTCTCTAGTACCTTCTCATTTTCTTTTCATTTGATGCGCTTGAGCTCAGCCAATCTCACTGGCAGAGCTGTGATAAAAACAAAATGCTATTGGCTGTTTTTTTTTAAAGGGGAGCAGCTACTCTATGTCCCGCCCTCTCTTTCAAAGCACTTCACAGGACCTTTAAGTACTTTCAAAAGGTGTGAGAACCCTGTGTATTATGTATAATATATATAAATCTTTTTTTTAGCCTTAACAGAGAAAAGAAACACAGAGAAGTTTGGAACCACCTGAGAGAGAATAAATGGTGAGTAAATGTTCATTTTTGTGAGAACTACCTCTTTAAGAACACTCCAAGAATGCTGGATTGTTTGCTAACCTATCAATAACCTATAAATAACAAAAATAAATGAGTAAACATGTAGAAATAAGCATGTACTAAATCATTTTTGTTAGACTTTACCTATTACCTATTACACTCCTTCTAGAGTCGCAATCACGTTTTGTAATTTTTTTGTCCTTGTACGACCTACTCCATCTCTTTAAACATCATCCTTCTCTCTCCTTTAACCTGTTTCAATATTTTACTCACAGTCTTCTCATTACTGCATTCCTTCTTGGTGGCCTTTATATAGTCGCTCCGTCCTTTCAGATGCTCGTCGTATTCCTCTGCTGTCATGTCTCCGTCTTCGATGAGAACATGCGG
The DNA here is from genome assembly GCA_903798115.1 of Danio jaintianensis. Classification (NCBI taxonomy): domain Eukaryota; kingdom Metazoa; phylum Chordata; class Actinopteri; order Cypriniformes; family Danionidae; genus Danio; species Danio jaintianensis. Next base: position 22,629,768 of record CAIGQV010019951.1, on the reverse strand, counting down.
CAGATGGGGCTCTATGCAAACAAATGAAGAATTACTCTCTGGGGAGCATAAAACCTCTCGGTATGGAAGCACAACACGAATTACGAGAGCAGAAGATGAGTTACATTGTGACCAGACATGGAGGACTCCCACAGCAGCGATATTTCTTAAAAAACAGCAGCTGTATTGAGAACAGACTGCTTTGGCGCCAAGTGGGTCATGAATGTTTGCCCTCTTTAGCCCTATTCAGACCGAAAACCTTTCTCATGTTTTCTCATCTGTGTAACAAAATTTTAATTCTAAAGAGCAATTCCAGCGTTATGGATGTGACATCTGTGACAACTTAAACATAAATTCACAGAGAAAGTATATATTGTCACGTGCGGGAGCAAGATGAGGGACATCAGAGGTAAGGATCCAAATACTGGTTTAATAAGACTATTTGTTAAGACAAACAAGGTCAAAACAGGAGTAGCTGGTACATAAATGACAATCCAAAAACGTAGTCAAAAACAGGCATAAGGTCGAATAGGCGGAAACAGGATCAAATGCTAAACAAGGCTAAGGTCAAAAATAGAAACAGGCAAAACAAAGGCCCAATCCCAATTCTACTTTTGTACCCCTACCCCTTCCCCTTGGCCCTTGAAACAGAGCGTGAAGAGGAAGGGCTTCAAATTTTACCCCTAAGAAATGGGACAGCACTACAACACCTGCACAGGTCATCATATGTCATCGCGATCTCTTACTACATATGAGATCGAGAATGCCGACTGCTGTAGTTATTCCAGTTGCATTATTTTTTGGTATTTATCTTCAGGAAATAACTGAAGGCAACGATATCATGTTATCATAACAAGCTCGTAACTGTACTGTGCACTTACACAGTGGCCTTATTCATCTATGTAAACACACGAAAACAACATTAACATTATACCAGACACTGTAAAAAGGTCATTCCCCATCACCAGACTTTTCTGACAGGGTATTCGAGTGTCATCGAGTGTCAGATGTGAAAGTATGAAAAAAATTAGTCATTGGATTTACAAAAAAAAAATTTAATTAAACAATTTATATGGGCTGAATTTATATTGCTTCTCCACGATGGACGTACAGCGTTCTCCAGCCTCTGGCACCTAGACTGCAGCTCTGCACAAGAAGTTTGGCCAGTGGAGAAATGGTCGTGCCCAACTGAGCCTGGTTTCTCTCGAGGTTTTTTTCCTTCACTTTCGTCGATTGGTGAAGTTTTGTTCCTCGCCACTGTTGGCACTGGCTTGCTTGGTTTGGGACTTGTGGGGCTGCGCATCGATGGATTTGCTCTTCAGTGTTTGGACTTTCAGCAGTGAAAATTAAACCACACTGAACTGAACTAAACTGAACTTCAACTCTGAAAACTGGACTGACACAGTTTCAATCCTCTAGAACTTCTATGTTAAGCTGCTTTGACATAATCGTAATTGTAAAAGCGCTAGAGAAATAAAGATGAATTGAATTGAAATGAATTTAAACAAATAAAATTTTGTAATGTTCAACTTAATTTGTTTGCTTAAATTCAGCTTATATAAATTGTTTGCAACAATTTGAAATGAACCATTTTTTTCAGTGTACACTGAAGCATTGATGCAAACATTTTTACCACTTTGGTAATGTAGGTGTCGATTTTGAATGCACAAGATGCTGCTTTTCAGGATGCAAATTACAGTAAAGTGCAACAATTCAATGCATTTCATTAAAAAATATAAAAAAATTCTTTTAGATTGATCTTATTTATGAAACTCAGAGATGTGAATTCAGACAGCAATTAAATCACCACATGACCTTGCTGTTCATCAAAAAAACAGTAGGTAATTCAGCCAGGGATTTTTATATACGAGGGTGGCTAGAGAAAACGCTCTGGATTCTGATGGAAATAATATCACCAGCGACCCCCTGTAAACGATAAAAATCCCTTACGACCCCCTGAGAAACAATTACCGTCCAAAAAAGGGGCTTTTGTCTGGGCTTTCTAATGAATTCAATTGCACAACACTGGCCTCGGGTCACCTTCAGAAGTGAGGCAATCTCATAAGGCATCAGGAGATTCATTTATGCCTCAGAGACGGCGATGGAGGTCGAGAGGCATGATGGGGTGGCTGAAGAAATAGAGAGCTTGACTAAACAGTGCTTTCAGAGAGAGAGAAATGATTTTATACGGTTGTGAACCTGGGAATGATGTTTTCAATAGCCTCTGATTTGATAAAGCGCCTCTCGTTTGGACACATGGAGAGATTAGCAGTGGCTTGCTCTGGAAGGCAGACTCTATTGTCCAGCTAACACCGGTCAGAGTGGCTGTGATCTTGTTTGTTTGTCCATGTGGTGACCGAAGTGTCCTGATGAAAAATGCCATTGTTGGGAAGGTCCCGGAAGGAAAACGGCTTCATAAAGGGACTAGATTGTGTGATGTTTATTTGCCACTATGGGTGGTTGCTAGAGAGATATATGGTTGCTACAGTGTTCTTTAAAGTGGCTTTAGAGTTGTTATGGTAACTTAAGTATTTCTAGGTGGTTGCTAGGGATGAGAATCATAAATGCAATTCACTATTCCTTCATCATTCTTTACGGTTTTACCCAGCAAGCTCCTTGATGTCAAAACGGCATAAATTTGACTTCTAACATTGGCGTCAAAAAAACACATCAAAAATCTAATACGGGACAGCCCTGACCTGTTTTTTGACACCTGCAGTTAAAGTCAGAATTATTAGCCTCCCTAAATATTTTTTCCCCAATTTCTGTTTAACGGAAAGAAGATTTTTTCAACACATTTCTAAACACAATAGTTTGAATAACTCATTTATTTTATCTTTGCCATGATGACAGTACATAATATTTTACTAGATATTTTTCAGGATACTAGTATTCAGCTTAAAGTGACATTTAAAGGCTTAACTAGGTTAATTAGGTTAATTAGGCAAGTCATTGTATAACGCTAGTTTGTTCTGTAGACAATCGAAAAAAAAAAAAATTGTTTAAGGGGGCTAATAATATTGACATTAAAATAGTTTTAAAAACAATTTAAAACTGCTTTTATTCTAGCCGAAATAAAACAAATAAGACTTTCTCCAGAAGAAAAAATATTATAGGAAATACTGTGAAAAATACCTTGCTCTGTTAAACATCATTTGGGAAACATTTGAAAAAAAAAAATCACAGGAGGGCTAATAATTTTGACATTAACTGTATGTTCGATTAGTAGTAGTCAGTCTGATGCCGTTTTGACATGAAGGTATTTTGCATGCATTGTAGGGATACAAAATCCAGTGTACATTTGTAATTCAGAATTGAAGCTTTCAGATTATTTATTTTGTTGGTCAATAGAGTATATGCACAGCTAGTGCTTCTTCCCCTACCGATAAACTTCTGGTGAATGGTTAATGTGACTTTTTTTCAAATTCATAAGGTTCCTTTGGTTCCTTCGATTCATAAGGTTCCTTCGATTGTTGTAGTGTAGTTAAAATATAATCAGTTAAATAGACTTCAGCATTCATTTAGTTCTTCAAGCGTAAAATTAGATAAAAAAGCCTTTTACACGCATGCGCCGTCAGGATCAGCAGGCTAACACAGAAACTCCATTCAAAATACTGGGGTAAAATAATTTTTTTTATTTTAAAGACATGGTGCGGGAAAATGTTATTTAATGCAGTGCTTCTTGTACATTCTGAGACCCACTTTCTATCGTATATCAATCAGGCAGTGAAGATTGTTGATTTTTAAAGAAAACAGACCTTAAACGCGTCGATTTTGTAACAGCATACAGTTCACCGGAAGCGCTTGACCCAGGTTGTTCAAAAACTAAAAGTCCTTCAGCATACTTCTGCATATACCCTATAGGGCATCAATGTGTGGATGTCAAATGAACGTCAAGATTTTGACATCAAATCGATTTGCATTTTTTACTTTCTTTTTTTTTTTGACGTCAATGTCAATTTGCTGTCATTTAGACATCAAGGTGTCCACTGGGTAGCTTAAAACCAGAAAAAGGATGAGATTATGGTGATGGCAAATGTATTTAAAACAATAGAACTCAACAGTAGGTTTCTTGAAGTAAAAACTCAATAGGGAATCAGATTTTTTACTTACAAACCCTTTAAGACACTGGTTGTGAGGTCCGATGTTGTAACTAATTGCATATGTTATTAAGGAACAAATTTGTCCACATTAAGTCTTAAAATACGTTGTATGTGTTTGATTCACTAAAAGAACCATCTGATCGTAAGAGTCTTTTGTAAGGGAATCAAAGTACAGTGGTTTCGCCGTATGTTTTGAATCACTAAAAGAACCAGATCATTAAAGCAATTTGTTTAGGATTTGGATTACACTACTTATGACATGCGTTTTTGATTCCCCAAAGAACCGGCTCAAAAGAGTGATACATTTGGAGTTAGATTAAGCTGGTTGAAGTGTATTTTTTGCTTTACTTAAAGAACCGGTTCATAATAATCATTCATTCAGAGTCGAAACTGACTACAGTGCATATTTTTGATTCACTAAAAGAACTGACTCAGAAGAGTGACTCATTTGGAGTCAGACTAAACTGATTCGTTTTGATGCTGATGAAAAAATATTATGTTTTTTGATTCACTAAAAAGAGATCAAGAGTCAATTGTTTGGACAATCAGCTACACTGGTTGCTCTGCATTACTGGCTCATAGTGATTCACTTGGAGTTGAACTAAGCTTAATACCGGTGTATTATAAAAGAAGAAGCTGATGAAAGTTACTCTTTTGGGAATCAGACTATATTGTAGTTATGCTGTATTTGTTTTGCCTCATTAAAAGAACCAGATCATAGGCATCATTAATCTGGAAATCGACATAATTTGGGATTCGGATCATGCTGGTTTGATTGGCTTTGATCATGAAAAGACTCAGCTCATTAGAGTAATTTATTAAGACTACAGTGGCTGAACTGTATGCTGTATGTCTTAAAAAATAAACAACTCATAGCCATTCATTTGAGAATTGGATTTCCCTAGTTTAACTGTAAGTTCACACAATTATTTCAGTCAAACACAAGAAACATTTGATGTCTTTTGCCTGTTTGTTTACATGACAACAGTGTTTTGAGTGACTGAAAATGCATTCTATTCAAAACGGGTACAAATTTTTATCATTATCGTTCTGTGTAAACACCCAATACGAGAATCTTTGAAAATGGTGTAATCATGCACATGCATAGTACGTGTTAGGTATGTAAATATGGGTCAATTTTAAAGTGTGAATAAACATACACAAACATACCGCTTTTTTTTTTGTTTACTAACGCTTCTACAGCAAAGTGTTGATTTAGTTTACCAGTATTAAAACACTGCAAATTCTAAATGCACATCAGTGTTGATGACATGTCTGATTGTCACTTCCCTACAGGTACTACTTACTAACAAGGTGACAGCACCAACTACTGGCCTGGCATTTTAATAGCATTAATTTCTTCTTGCGTTTTTGGCAGTTTTAAACACAAATTGATTTGACATGCGTGCATAAGAGGTGTGTTTAGAGCATGCCACTTTCCCCTATCATTATATAAGGCCTTATGTTATTTACATGACGGCATGTAACTTCTGTCTTTACATGGTTGTGTGTTTACATGCTCTCTGTATATCTGTGCATATTTGAATGTAGCCTGTGTCCATGCGTAACGTCCCATCAGTCAGCACTAAAGTAAGGGACGTGAAAGTGAAAGTGAAAGGAGCTTGTAAATAAGTGGAATATGTGCTCTGCATTTTACCCATTCATATGGTATTTATTACTTATCATTTTATATATATAATATTATAGCATGCAGTTGCTTAAAAACAATGGTATAAAGCTATTTAAAACATCAATAAATGTACATTGTAATTAATAATCTCAATATAATTTCAATGTATTAATCCACAATTATGCTTTTCGTTATAATCGTACAGCCCTAAATTCCAGAATGCACATCAAAAACGCCATTTGATTGTGTTTAAACAGATCATGTGATAACAAAAAACATCTGAAATGTTGCTTTGGTCATTCTAAAATCCCTTAACCAAAGTCCATCATAAAACTGGTTCAGTATTATTACTTCCAAAACTGTCTTGAGCATCTGCGCTCCCGAAACGCGGTCTCGCGCCCCAAAATCCAGTTATAACTGCGTTCATTGCATTTCATCTTTGTCTGATGCACACGCAAGAAAAGTGGCTTCTCCTATTGCAGCAAACTGTATTTTTCTTTTTGATATTTGCCACCAAATTATCACAAAGAGTCAACTTTTAAATATGCACTGACTACATATTTTTTCATGTAAACTTGGCCTAGAGTGTTTCCACTAACGTCATGATTTGGTCAGTTACCAGTATGCACGATGTAAACACCAACATTGGATTGCATGGTTATCTATTACTGAATATGTTGTTCTGCTTATTTTTGTTGTCTAAACCACAGAAAAACATCTGGAAGCTGCTAAATCATATAGAGAAAGTGCAATATTTTGATGAACTGACTTTAAAAGATTCTATTCTGCTTGATTTGTTATCATTTTTTGCAGTCTTTAGTACTTTGAATATGCTTTTCCAGTCTGACCAATTAGGACAGGCCAAAACATGACAATAATTGGTAACATAATCAAAAATATGTTAGTTTCATTTGGTTCAGTGCATTGTTTACATTCTGCTCTCTATCATGGCTGACTGACTCATGACTGTATTTATATGTGCTACGCACCACTGGGGTAGATCAGTATCTCCACAGGGCAGTCGTAGGTGTACTTGTCTGCCAGTGTGACCACAATGCTGGTGGCAGAGCGAGCCGAGGGGTCAGCGTCCGCCCGGATGGCATGTGATGGGCTTTCCACACCTGCACAGAGAGATTTCTAAAGCTTCTAAAATAAGCAGGAGCAACAGACATTAGAGCAGAGGAGAGGACTAAACCGTTCTGCAACTCCAGCAGCAAGATGAACTGAATGAGTTTACTTTTAACCTTTCAACACCTCAGACAACATTTGACAAGTGACAAGCATAAACTGCATTTTAGATTTATTTTTCAGATGTATTTATCCACTTGAAGTGCATTTAAGATACATTTCAACGGTATGAAAAGTCATACTGTCAACACATCATTATTTAGGCTAGAAAGTTGTCAGCAAGATTTACATTTATGGATTTCTATGGAAGCTTATTTTTCGCTAGATAATATAAAAAGCAATTTGCAAAGGCGCATTTTTATCCCATAATTTGTTTCCTCGCAACTCTGAGAAGTCTCAATTATGAGATATAAATTAGCAATTACCCTTTTTTTATTTTTTTGTCTGTGGTGTAAAAAAATGCTAGAAATGCAGATTTTTTTTAAACGAATATTTAAAACAAAGAATTATGAAATGCAATCTTGCTATTCCGAGTAAATTGTAAAAAATTACAATATACTAAGAAAAAATACAAAGTTACAATTATATATGTATATTTATTAATTTATTTGTTTTTTTACCACATCCTTAGCATGACAGAAACATGTCAAAATATGACGGCATGACACAAACATGTCAAGAACCCGTCAAAATTTTAAAAAATACATCAAATTGACATTTAACATTTGTGTCAAAAAACACATTAATTTTGTTTTGACATCAAGGTCCCTGCTTGGTAGCGGAAACAAGCATGCAGTACATACACTACCTGACAAAAGTCTTGTCGTCGATCACAGTTGTGAGAGCAACAAATAATAACTTGACTTCTACTTGATCATTTGGAAAAGTGGCAGAAGGTAGATTTTTCGGATGAATCATCTGTTGAACTGCATCCCAATCATCACAAATACTGCAGAAGACCTATTGGAACCCGCATGGGCCCAAGATTCTCACAGAAATCAGTCAAGTTTGGTGAAGGAAAAATCATGGTTTGGGGTTACATTCAGTATGGGGGCGTGCGAGAGATCTGCAGAGTGGATGGCAACATCAACAGCCTGAGGTATCAAGACATTTGTGCTGCCCATTACAAACCACAGGAGAGGCAAATTCTTTAGCAGGATAGCGCTCCTTCTCATACTTCAGCCTCTACATCAAAGCTCCTGAAAGCAAAGAAGGTAAAGGTGCTCCAGGATTGGCCAGCCCACTCACCAGACATGAACATTATTGAGCATGTCTGGGATAAGATGAAGGGGAAGGCATTAAAGACATGACTCTAAAGAATCTTGATGAACTCTGGGAGTCCTACAAGAACGCTTTCTTTGCCATTCCAGATGACTTTATTAATAATTTATTTGAGTCATTGCAGAGATGTATGGATGCAGTCGTCCAAGCTTATAGGAGTCATACACAATATTAATTCTTTTTCCTCTGCATCATGCCTTTATATTCTTTACTGTACACTATTTCTGTTAAGTAACAAGACTTTTGTCTAAGCAAAGTCAGACCTTACTATCCTAATTAAATATTTAAGAATCAAGGCATGAACATATTTGATTTAGGTAAAATAAGCGTAATCTAGAGGCCTTTGCCTTTCATATAAGCCACTTCTGATACCAAATGATCAACTAGAAGTCAAGTTATTAATTGTTATTCCTAAAACTTAGATAGGCGACAAGGCTTTTGTCAGGTAGTGTACAATTTCCAGGTATTGTAATAAAGAAGCTGCAGTGCATTGAAGATTTGAAACTTATGCATGTATTTAGATCTATTTGTGCGCATGTACTTCAAACATCAAACCCCGTGATTTTGGTATCAGGGGTGTAATATTGGACTCATGCATGAGAATGAATAAACTGACCTGCGAGTAAATACGGTCCTCTGATCTCAAGATGAAAGTTGAACTCATAGTCAATGGAGTTGATGGTCTCTTCTTCCAGCAGAGCAGCCAAACACACACCTGAGGCCGTCTGCTCATGAGAACAATGATGCTGATCCCTCCTGAGGGAAGTCAGAAGATAAACATTAAAACTTAATTAAGACTGATTCAGTTCCATGAGGTCGTCAGGTAAATAATAGTTAATGCCCCATGAATAGGGCCAGACAGAATCTGCAGACATTTTTTGCCATTTCTGTGCAGAATTTTGACAAAAACTAAAACTTTATGTTTCCAATGCAAATCCAATTAGAAAATATTACTATAAAAACTGTACTGTAAATAAATCATATGAACATTTTCATATTACTCAATAATATTACTGAAATTAATTAAAAAACTGAGTAAATGTCAATTTACACACATATACACAAGGAAATAAAAAGACTTGATAAATGATAAATAAATGATGGGCTAAAAATCTGTGGATTTCTGCGTATGCAGATTCCATGTGAGCCTACCCATGAGTTAACATGGAAATACAATGAACAGCTGTATTTTCATTTATTTACATTAACAAACATGAATAAATTATGTAGTATAGCCACGCAAGTGAAAGATGAGTGCAGGAGTGCAAAGATAAAACCCCACCTCCTACTAAATACTTGCAAATCACATGCAAAACATGCAAATCACCATCTAATATCATGCCTCCTGAACACATGAATGTACACTAGACAACTTCACTAAAATACATCAATACATCATACATCAAAACATTCACCAGAGAGAAAACTGTATAGCACAGTTAGTAATTACAATGCCATACTTAAAAAAACAAGGTAGGTTGTTGATGTTTGCCTGCCATTCTCTGTCTGAACCATTTCTGTGAACAAGTCGACAACATAATACTTTCTGCGCAAAAAGGCAGGGTGCGCAGAGGTATGCAATTACATATTTTGAGGTAGGATTGCCTATCATAATGTTCGGACCGAATGCTTTGATTGGACAAACCTTTCTTGGTCCTACACCTTCCAGAGAATATCAACATGCATATAAATACATTTGGGTCACTTAATTTAATGACTGCTATCAGGACATGAAGAGACTTTCAACCAGATTCAACCCTGGCTCATTGTGAATACCCAGGATTGTGAAATACGTACCCAGAGCTACGTCTGCTTGCAGTTTTTGTTTTTGCAAATCCACAAGAGGCCGCTGTGTACATTTTTGATGATCTCAAATTTCTCTTTCTCATGTGTCATCTCGCAGTCCTCTTCTTGCGTAAATCCACCAGGAGCTGCAATATACATTTCAGCCCACCAGCTTGCTGACCCACCCACCCCCTTCCCTAAACTCAATCGATAGTGTTTTCGAAAGCAATCTAGTAAAGAAAAGCCATCACGGCTGCATGATTTTACCACGTTTTCGGATTCTACTACATTTCCAGCTTGTTATTTATTTGTTTTGCTTTGGTTTTATCTGGTTTCTGGAACCGTACTTCGCCCTGTCATTGCGATTCACTCCGCTATGCATCCCAAGTCCATCGGCGTACGTTGCGACCCACTGAGCAAACTGGTAACACTGGAAAAGCCATCCATACGTAGGTAATCGGTCAACAGTAGCACGTAAAGGAAAACAAGCTGTCAGCACCATCATACCGCCACATAGCGTTCATTTTACAGATGAAATGCAGCCAGACGTACCTCTGGGTACATATTTTGTGGTCTCCAGAAATATAGACCTGTGTACATATCCACAATGAGCCTGTGTTGACCAGAATAACCAAAACTGTTTCTGAAGACAATCACCTGTTGCACCTTTAATACATTTAATACATTACAAAACAGTATGGCTTCTTTAAGGAGTAAAAAACTGAATGTAATGCAGTGTTATGTGACATTGTAAATACATTTTTTTTCGTGTAAATACCTCCTAGCAGTGCTGGGTGAAAAGGCCTGCTCCTCTTTGACAGACCGCTGTACTCTTGGAGAGCAGACGGGTGGTGAAACGACACGAATGCCACCGTTCGGGAGTGTGCCGAGCTCCGAGGAAGTGCTGACCAATATACTAATGGTCTCCAGAGGAGGAATAACCCCCAGACTGACCACAAGTACCGTCCTCTCCTGATCCTCATCCAAAACGACATGTCCTGCGGCAGGATGATTCATCAGTAAAGCCTCTGAAATGTACAGTCATCTTCCAAGGCAGAGCTTAATAAGATTGTGCGTGTTAACTGGATTCAGCAGACACCGTGACAGGCCTTTCCGTTTAAGCTCCGAATCAGGGGATTAGCTAGTAAGATCTTTTGATGAGAGGCATAAATAAGCATGCAATCTTACCACCTACGCTCTGCGGGGTTTCGTTGGCATCACAGCAATCAAAGTAACAGTCATCGATTTTCATTTTGTCTTTGACCTGCACGGTTATTATTTGGCTGCCAATCATCGCCTCGAACCCGACCACCACGCTGCACTCATCCAGAGGATATATAAAGATTCCTGCATGAATAACAAGGGGAGAGGATTAGAAAAAAGAAAGGGATTCGGGAGAACGCATTGTGTGTTACACAATAGCGAAAGGCGATCCTTCCATGAAGCTAATTTTGCACTTGACCGAAATTAAATCCTTCATTTTAGTGCTTTCAGTATTGACCAATGCAAAATCCAATCTGCTGGAGCCGATGCCACGCTGGAGACCGCAGAGCAGCAATCGGCCGGTGACATTTCTACACTTCACAGAAATAGCTGATCAGAGCGGCAAGGGAAAAAAAACAAGTGTTTTTCCTCCCCTTGAGGGACTTTTGAGAAAGTATTAATATGATTACAAAGAGATTAAGGTGTTTAATGGATCAAAACAGTGATTTATATCAAAAGCTTAAGTGAATAAGTGCACTCTAAAAAATGAACCCAATGTTGGGTCAAATTTGCACAAATGCAACCATTGGATTCATTCATTTTCCTTCAGCTTAGTCCCTTATTTATCAGGGGTCACCACAGCGGAATGAACCGCCAACTATTCCAGCATATGTTTTACGCAGCGGATGCCCTTCCAGCCGCAGCCCAGTATTGGGAAACACCCATACATTCTCGCATTGACACACACGAGAACAAACTCCACATAGAAATGCCAAATGGCCCAGCCGTGACTCGAACCAGCGACCTTCTTGCTGTGAGGCGACAGTGCTAACCACTAAGCCACCGTGCCGCCCCAACCATTGTATTACAAAGTATCATTTAAATTTAGTTGAAAAAAGTAAACTAATGTCGGGTTTGTCCATATTTCACCCAAGTTTGGGTTATAAAGACCCAGCATTTTTTAGAGAGTGCTTTTGAATAAGATATGTTTTATAGCTGCCCTACAAAAAAAACATGATAATAATAATGATTTTTGACATCCTATTTAATCTAGTCATCTGATGTTGTGGGATGTATAATGGCCAAAAGACTAACATGTGTGTAAACAACCAGCAAAAATAAGCCCACTTGCTGTTTTTATAATCCCCATAAATCAGAAGAAGTGCATCAAAATGTGCTGTTTCAGATTTCCCCCTATTATGACATCACAAACCTTGCCCAAAACTGCTGACAAGCTGCCCTATTAACATAGGTGTAATCCTTTTAAAGCAGTGAGTGATTTTTTTTCTGTATATTATTATAGTAATGTCATTTTAATGCACAGGTCTAATAGAATCATGTTTCTTTCCCAGTTGTTTACGTTCACAGAACTGGTGTGTATTTGGTCAATTACACTTACAGTAACGTTAAACCTCATGTTTAACAGTTTTATGGTAAAACTTTTTATCCAAATGAATGGTAACTTAATTTGTGACCCTGGACAACAAAATCAGTCATGTTACATGGGTGTATTTTTGGGAATAGCCAAAAATATACTGTACGAGCCAAAATTATCGATTTTTACTTTTTGCCAAAAACATTTGAATATTAAGTAAAGATCATGTTCCATAGAGATATTTAATAAATATCAAACAGTAAATATATCAAACTTTATTTTTGATTAGTAATGTGCATTGTTAAGAATTTGAACAACTTTAAAGGCCATTTTCACAGTATATATTGTTTTTGAACCCTCAGATTCCACATTATCAAATATAGTAGTCAACATTTGAAGTGGTTCAAAACCTTTCATCAAAGTTGTTCTAAAAATATTCAACAACACTTATTCTTGTCTATTCTTGTTAACAATTTTGGAAAAACTTTCACTTCAAATGTTGACTACTGTAGTTGTATCTCAGCCAAATATTGTCTTATCCTAACAAACCACAAGTCATTTGAAATTTTGACTTGAAAATATGAATTCAACTTTCAGATTATGTATAAATCTTAATTTCCCAAAATTGACCCTTATGACTGGTTTAGTGGTCCATTCATGGTCACATATACAATTCGAATGTCTAAATATTTGTGTAACATCTGATGCTGTATGAACCATTGATGATGAATATGATTACAAGATGGCATACTGACCCTCGATAGGGTGATCTTCGATGTTTTCAAAGGTCAATGAGGCAGTCAATGCCAGAGTGTAACCCCTGACACAGGAAGTGATGTCAGAGATGCTGAGAGGCAGAGCGCTCCGCTTGCTCTTGTTGATCAGGCCAGGCATGATGGTTCTTCTGTCCAGTACAGCTTCTCACATGCAGAGAAGGGGTGATGTTTCCCTAAAAAGTCTAGACAACAAACAAATCAAGTTTTACATTGAAACAGATTTCACTGAGAATTTTGACAAGTTCACTGAGAAAGCATGACATTGATTTATGAACAGTTTATGAAGCAATCAAGAAACGTATCACATTTTAATTTTAAAACAATTTAATGTACTGCTTACATTAATGTAAGTTATAGTTACTTAATAATGTAAATCGCATGAAGAACCTATTATTATTATTCATGAATTATCCTTCGGCTTAGTCCCTTATTTATCAGGGGTCGCCACAGCGGAATGAACCGCCAACTATTCTGGCATATGTTTCATGCGGCGGATGCCCTTCCAGCCACAACCCAGTACTGAGAAACACCCATACACTCTCGCATTCACATATACGCACTCATACAGACAATTTAGTTCATCCAATTAACCTATAGTGCATGTGTTTGGACTGTGGGGGGGAACCCGGAGCACCCGGAGGAAACACAGGGAGAGCATGCAAACTCTAAACAGAAACGCCAACTGGCCCAGGCGGGACTCGAACCAGCAACTTTCTTGTTGTGAGGCGACATCGCTAACCACTGAGCCACCGTGCCACCCCTTATTATTATTATTTATTATTTAATTTTATTATTATTATTAATCAGTCCCTTCAGGATTTTGGATGGCAATTTTTTGGCATTTGTGGCCTAAAATGACCGATTTTGTGATGGCTTTTCTCAAAGTGAATGACATTATTTACTTTAAATATTGTGTTTTGCTGCAAAAATACACAAAAATCGTATTTGTCAAATTTGAAATTTTTGATTTCAAAAACCATTGGACTTACAAATTCCTGGAGAAATGTTTAAAGTTATTAAGTAAATACATAAATAAATAAACACACAAACAAATATTCACCTCTTTGGTACCCAAATATTCACCTCATCTAAACTATTTATTTATTTATTTATTCATTCATTTTCTTTTCGGCTTAGTCCCTTTATTAATCTGGCGTCACCACAGCGGAATGAACCGCCAATTTATCCAGCATATGCTTTACGCAGCGGATGCCCTTCCAGCTGCAACCCATTACTGGGAAACATCCATACACACTTATTCACATACATACACTACGGCCAATTTAGCTTACCCAATTCACCTATACCACATGCTGTGAAGCGATTGTGCTACCCACTGCGCCACCGTGCTGCCCTATTGCTCCGGGTGTGTGTTCACGGTATGTGTGTGTTCACTAACTGTGTGTGTGCACTTGGATGGGTTAAATGCAGAGCACAAATTCCAAGTATGGGACACCATACTTGGCCACACTACACTTCACTTCACTTCACTTCACTTCACTTCACTTCACTTCACTTCACTTCACTATTTATTTATTATATAGAAAAATGGCAATTACGAAGTCTGTTTGTTTGTTTGTTTACAGGGGCAATCAATTCAACATTACTGTAAAAATGTGCCAGAATTAGCCAAGAATGGCTATTTTCATCTCTAGACCCTTGACAGAATGTTAAAAAAGTCACACCTAAAAATAGAAGCAGAGCATAATAACACAAAATACAATATCATATATAAATATAAAAACACAAGAGACAAGGAGATAAAGCAAAAAATAAATATATAACTTAGGTGTAGGTCATCACACTAACATTATGCCTATTTTTCTTTTAAAACCTCAATAAAAACGATGACATTGCACTTAAAAAGAAGTGTTTATTCAAATCTATCCTTCAAATAAAAGTTTGATATTTTACATTTTGAGTGTGGTGGAATTGTCTAGAATTTCTGTGGCCATCGTAGCTGCGCTCACAAAATAAATAAAAAAACAAGACGTCACACATCTTAACTCATTATCATTGGCCTCATGCCTGTCGCATTAATAAAGACGAGAAGACAACAGCATTATCCGTACGGCTCTGGGCACTTCTCTGCTATCATAATGAAGACCTCTGACAGGTCGGCTCCACCTCCAGTCTCACGGGTGGATTTCTGGCACACAAAGTGCAGGTCTGGTTCGGCACCATCAAAGGGAACTGAGGCCTCTGACACATCAAACAGGCCACTGTAGCAGATGCAGCACTGCTGATGTCATGACTCTACACTTTTTACCTGAGGTCAACTCTGACAAATTCGGACTACATAAACCACCTTTATATCCCATGATGCTTTTGCGCAAATTATGAGAGTAATTTTTGTTAAACGCATGGTGGGTGCCAATAAAAGTGGTGCTTGGGGGAATTTGGCCTCTCTAATTAATGGTTGATTAGGTCTGATTTATAAAATTTGCATAGAAACTAAGGCTACTCGATATTGAAAAATTAAACATTTCGATATTCAATATATATTGCGATATACTGTATGTATACAATTTCACCAAATGACTTAATAGCACTATTTGGAAAGAACTTATGGTCACACTTTATTTTAAGGTTCAATTCTCGCCATTAGCAAGCTATTAACTATCACCTTTGCTTTAATAAACTCCTAATTTAATCCTTATTAATAGTTATTATGGTAGTTTAGATTTTGAGTAGGGTTAGGGATGTAGAATAAGCTCTTGCAGAATATGCACTTTATAAGTACTAATAAGAAGCCAATATCTCATCACGCATGCTAATACAAAACTAGTTAATAGTGAGTATTGGTCCCAAAAAGTGTTACCAAATGTATTCATTTTGATTGATCGGGATGATTATGTAGGGGAGTGAATCACGCATAAAATGTAATAAACAAATTACAAGCATGAATAAATACAATAATGCAAAGATAAACGTGAAGCAAACAGTGTATGATTTATGGTAATGTTAATGTAAAAATGACTCTGCAAAGTCTTTAATCTATAAATAATTAAAGTATTCTTTATTAAACTTCCAATTGGTAAAATGTATTGTGCCTGAATACCTCTCTCAGGCTTTAAAAAACATGCAAATTATAACATTTCACTCCGTTATGGTTAAACTCTGCAGTGACTCCACAAATCTCGTGTTCTGAACTGTGACTCTTGGACAACTATAATCCCAACTCAACATTGCATATTTCTGCAATGTGACTATTGCGGATGCAAACATTGCGATATCGATGCTGAAACGATATATTGTGCAGCCCTAATAGAAACCTTTCAAAAGTGAACGTACACCAGATACATTTTTTATTATGGCTCATATGATAATTGAACATAGATCAATTGAGTCAGTATTTAAGGTAAATACTGTATGTTTACTTACAGTTTACTTACAGCTGCGCACATTCTCCTGTCAAGTTTGTTTTTATAGATTACAATTTTTGAGTGGTATACGCATATTTCCACCCCCGTTTCGTGCTTACCCTACGTTTATAAATGAGAACCATGGTTCTTACACTTTTTCCAAAGTCAAATAGCATTTTGCAAGTTAGTTATATCTTAAGAAATATTGTTATCGTAACAAAAATTGGTATCGTAGCCTTGCTATGATTTCACAAATCACATCTTCCAAACTGTGGTGTCTGGTTAAGTATAAATCCGACATCCCTCTGACATCTACACATTAAGATGTCGATGCTGAAACAACATATTGTGCAGCCACAATATGACACTATTTCTCATAAAATATATGTTTGTGACAACATATCTGACCCTGGACCACAAAACTAATCCTAACCCATCAAGCAATTTGGTGTTTAATCGACGTCTAACCATAGACGGCTTGGTAAAACAAGGCTAAATTTGGGCTGTCAGTGAATTTCATATAGACGTCTAAAATAGCCCAAAACTAGACCAGCCATCAAATACACAGGAATGAATGACTACACATATTAAATCTGATGACTAATATCAAATTAACCTTAATTATTATTTGAAGTGATTTCAGGGTTTTTTTTGTTTTTTTTATGGAAGTTTCCTAAACCGGAAGTGCAACCCATAATTTGAAACAGTCATTATAAGCTGAAAAAGGTGGATACAATACAGATCAGCATCTGTGTCTCTTGGTTCTATTAATGGTAGTTTCATAAAAAGCGACTAACATGATGTAACACTCAGACTAACTGGTTTTCAGTGTGCAAATGAGGTCTCTTAACTTCTCAATTGATTCCCCTATGGTAATGGGATTGAAATGAAAAGCTAATGCATCGCACATTTTGCTCCTTATAGAAAAAAGGCACCAATATTCTCAGTCTAGAACTTGCTCTACCGTCAAAAGGTCTCGATATGAGCTCAAACATTTTAATACAAAATAATCTAAGCTGCTACTCAACATTAATTTTATAGCTTTATAATGTTTCTATTAAGAATCATTTATTTAAAGGTCTAAAGAAGCTTTCCCACTTTGAAAAACATTCATTTCCATGCAACCTCATTCATTTTCCTTCAGCTTTAGTCTCTATATTTCAGAGGTTGTCTCATTGGTTTTTTCTAGACTTGCAATGACAATAAAGGACTTGAACGTTGAAAGTGCTTCTTAGATTTGTAGACTACACACAGAGGTTATTAAAAGACTTTGCATTGTGCTCAGATTTACTAAAATTACACATCTAATATAGCTGTAGGCAAATTTGAGATGATATTCTATACAAATGCTCAAAGGTTGGTAAGATTTTTAAAATGCTTTTCAAATAAGTCTATTATGTTCGCCAAGCTTGCATTATTTGATACAGAAAAACATGTTGTGCAATATTATTACAGTTTACTAATAGCTGCTTTTCTATTTCAATATGTTTTAAGGTGTCATTTATTCGTGTGATTTCAAAGCTGAATTTTCAGCATCATTACAACATATTATTATCCATTTTTATTATTATTATTACCAATTTTGAAAACAGTGTATTATTTATATCAGGATCCTTTTAATAAAAAGCTCAAGAAAATATTTTTATACAGGTGACTTCTAACAAACTCAAAGTGAATGTCGTGCACTGTATATTGTATACATTTTTGTTTAAATAATAATTTGAAATGACATATATACACAAAATTACATTGCCATCTCATTTGAATTAATCATTATTAATTATGAGTATGTGTGTGTGTGTGTGAGAGAATGAGTGTGTATGGGTGTTTCCCAGTACTGGGTTGCAGCTGGAAGGGCATCCGCTGTGTAAAACATATGCTGGATTAGTTGGCGGTTCATTCCGCTGTGGCGACCCCTGATTAATAAAGGGACTAAGCCGAAAAGAAAATGAATGAATGAATGAGTGTGTGTGTGAATGAGTGTGTATGGGTGTTTCCCAGTACTGGGTTGCGGCTGGAAGGGCATCCGCTGTGTAAAACATATGCTGGAATAGTTGGCAGTTCATTCTGCTGTGGTGACCTCTGAAATAGAAACTAAGCCGAAGGAAAATTAATGAATATACACAAAATTAATTTGCCATCTCATTTGAATTAATTATAATACAAAATCATATAAGCTTTAATGTCATCGGAAATTGAAAAACCCACATCTGTCAACTACTAATGCTATTCATATTTACTGTATATTCAAGTATTGCATATCAGCATTTGTGTCTCTGTTTATCTTTAAGATGAAGATTTAAGATTATTATTAAGAGAAACATCTGTGACAAACTCAAATACTCAAAGCAGAACTCATTAAACGAAATTAAGAAAGTATAACAATGGTTACCAAACAGGTTTTTAACCCAATCTGCTATCTATTCCTGAAACAAACACAACCAAAAACTCCATTAAGTCTCCTGAGCTCTGAACAGCAAACATCTTCTGAAGATATTTTAAAAGCAAACCACGTCTCATTTAGCCCAATCCTCTAATTTCCATCTAACGTGTTGAATTTCCACTGAGGGACAGTATTTTGGAAACGTGTCTTCATTTCCAGCCAAACTCCAAATTAAGCAGCAATTATTCTCAGAGGATATTAATGTTTGAGATTCAACAGGTCCTTGTCATTACAGAACAGAAACAGACGCTTTCGTTGAGGCGTCCACATGGCTGTAACTCACAGACAGAGAAATGCCACCCCTCTCTAATAGATTAGGGATTGGAAAAATGCCAAGAATAGACAGAAGAGTGCAACAGATTTCCCTCTCGCCCCCGACTGCTGTGACACACGGCAAACCGGTCAAACACTGCCATCATGTGTACTGAGAGAAGCCAACATTTATGCACAACACCATCCCAATTTCAGTTTTAAACGTGACGTAAAATATGCAGAAATCATGTTTAAACATAAAGGTTCTTTTATTGCCTCTCTATATCTTGAATAAAGATTCTTTATAGTGTTAAAATGTCATCTATATTAGTCAAATCTTAAAATAAGAAGTCATTTTATTTAAAGATAATTAAAACATTATTTTAAAGGATTTCTTCCAATCTTAAATGTTCTACTACTGCATTTTAAGGGATAGTTAAAAAAAAAAAAACATATTCTATCATCATTTACTCACCATTCACTTGTTCCAAACATGTTTGGGTTTCTTTCTTCTGTTGAACACAAAAGAATATGTTTTGAAGAATGCTGGAAATCTGTAACCATTGACTTCCATGGTATTTGTTTTCCATATTATGGATGTCAAAATATCTTCTTTTGTGTTTAGCAGAAGAAAGAAACTCATAAAGGGAAAAACGGACTTGAGGAAGAGTAAATAGAGAGTACATTTTCATTTTTGGAATGAACCAAAAGAGTGCAACCTAAAATAAAACAATCATTACCAAATCACAATAGGGCTGGGAAATATGGCAAAAATGCAATCTCGATAATTATTTTCCATATTGAACTATAACGATATATATTTTGATATAAGTTGTTACTGCTTCCAGATTTAAAAGAGTACCCCAACAACAATGACTGAAGCCACAAAAATTAGAGGGTCCATTAAATGGCATAACATTTTCGGCCGATTAATTTGTTGGTGGCCTAAAACTCGGTACATCTCTGATATCAACACACTTCTAGATTCCCATTGTTGCACATTTCTGCTATGAGAAATGGCTCTTAGATCATTATAGAGTAAAAAAGTCCAGAGCTTATCATTGTTATTGACATAAATTTTATCACGATTCGATATAAATATTGTTTATCAGCCCAGCCCTATCACAATCATCGCAAGGTTTTCAAATAAACCAAGCAAAGCAGAAAGTGCCAGTAAAAGAATGAAATCAATTTCATCCTCAACGAAGAGATTTATTTGTTCAACACAATCCAACAGCAATTCGTAGCTATTTGATTTATATTAATTTGTACATTTGGGTTTAGGCGTGGGGTTTGGGAGCACGCCTCCTTTTAAAAAAATCATATGAATTTGCATGAATTATCCACTTTTATGACAATACACAAAGTAGTTACATCTCCTTGTGATTTGTTTATCATCATCTGCAGGAAAACATATCTTTCTGGCTTTCTATAGTATAACCAAGGGGGCTCAAATGAGGAGATCCCAAAAGTGACAGACAATGATCACCCCCACCTCCCACCATCCTCTCCCTGGCGCAAAAGTGTGTGAATCACTCCCAACGAAACAGCCAAATCACCCACTACACACACGCTCTGCACGGCTGCCACCACACACACACACACACACACACACACACACACACACACACACACAC
>CAIGQV010019951.1:22595777-22608801 GCA_903798115.1 Danio jaintianensis | reverse complement strand
ACACACACACACACACACACACACACACACACACACACACACACACAAACACACCATGCAGGAAAACAGAAACAACCACCTGTTGATCCACAGCAGACTGACTACAGATCCATCACTTTGCAGGCGTACTAAAAATAGACACAATAAAAAAACACACACTCAAATGCAAAACTAAATCAATCAAACCCTTTAGAGTTCAGTTCCTCATGCACTTTTTCCAGAAGTCTTACCTCACATCTGCGGCATTCGCAATTCTCTCTTGACGACTGGTTTGGTGGTGTCCACAAAAATAACATCAGGTGGATTGCAACTCTGAAAATAAGCTCTTCTTTGAGCTCCTCTTGGAGATGGACGCAACAACTGAACCGAATGAAGACAGGAGGGAGGTTAGAGAGAGAGAATGACAGATATAGAAGCAGCTGGAGAAAGCTTAACGCAGTCAATCAGCGCAGCAACATGTGGTTATGAAGCTGTGGCAGGAACGCAAGAGCTTGTCCTGTGCAACAGATTAAAGACGAACCCCACCAGCCCCCCCCACCAACGCTCAATTCTCCCCTCAGCATCTGTACCACCCACCTACCAGCTCTCCCCCACCTCTCGGTCTGTCCGTAATCAGTGACGAGAGCCCATTCATGTATCCTATTTGATAGCCAGGGGTACCACGGGCTGAAATGCAACACCATGCATGGGGGGAAAATGAGGGGAGGGTGAGAGATCACAGATGATGCGAAGGATTCAGACTGACGTTTTATTTATTTATTTATTTTAATTTTTTTGTCAATCATTCATGTTTTCCTCACTATCTTGGTTTCAATAAGACAGGCGTTGATTTATTATTATTTTATGAATGCATTTCATGGCCGTGGCGTCTGATTAATCTGCTTTTGCAGAGGACGTAACCATGACAATCAATATGGAGCCTCCAAGGCTTCTTAAAAGACAACAGGTTGGTTGGTTGGTTGGAGAAAGTGTGTGTGTGTGTGTGTGGTTAGTGATGTGCGCTGCTTTGGCTCGAATCTCAGCTTCTGTTGCTCAATTAAATTAACATGTGCTATTTACTGGCTCTCTTTCTCTCTCTCTCTTGCTCACTTGCTCTTCCTGAACATCCCTTATCTCGTCTGCTGGGATTTACAGAGGGCTGAGGTGGTTCATCTGCAATAATTGAGAATATATGTCAAATCCAGGAGCAAAGCGAAGGAAATGGATGACATTCATAAATGTGAGCTGCAAAATAATCTGTTTAAATAATAAATCATTTTTAAATACAATACAATGAAATGAGAAAGAATGCTCAAATAAACAAAACCATACCGCGGAATGCAAGACTGTATATATGACAGAAATTATTTTTAACCTTCATTTTCGTGGGTTAATGAAAGTTGACAATATATATATGCAGGATTGCTATTTGATAACATTAGATGAAGTACTGCATTCTCATTTGTTATTTTTCTATTTATAATTTATTTAACCTTTTTACATTTTACAAACATCAAACAACCCTTATAGAAATAATTAAAAATAAATAAATAAATAAATAAATGAAAATGATAATAAAATAAAATAAAACCCAATTACACAACTAAATGAGGGGAAGATGTCTACATTTATGCAACAATCTCAATGTTACAATTCGAGTAATGAGAGCTAGCAAGGGTGATCAGTCTAGATCCAGCTGGAGAGTTTTAACATAAGAAAAAAAGGGCTTCTAAATTTTAACAAACGTTCTGTTATCATTCTCATTTGTAAATTATCAGTCAACAGAGGATTAAAGGGACCGTTCACCCAAAACTGAACATTTACTCTCTATTTACTCATGCTCAAGTGGTTACAAACCTTTATGTTTCTTTATGTTGAACACTATAAAGAAGATATTTTTAAAGAAAGCTGAAAACTGGTAATTACTGACAAACAAATTCTATGGAAGTCAAAGGTTTGCATCTTGCTTCAAAATATCGTCCTTTGTGTTCATTTATTCATTAATTTTCCTTCAGCTTTGTCCCTTGTTTATCAGGGGTCGCCACAGCGGAATGAACCGCCAACTATTCAGGCATATGTTTTACGCAGCAGATGCCCTTCCAGCCGCAACCCAGTACTGGGAAACATTCATACACACTCATTCACACACATACACTACGGACAATTTTAGCTTACCCAATTCACCTATACCGCATGTCCTTTGTGTTCAAGAGAATAAAAAGAGTCAAACAGGTCTGGAACAAGTGGAGGGTGAGTAAATGATGAGGGAATTTTCAGTTTCGGGTGAGCTGTGCCTTTAAAGTGTACTATCTGTATGGGTTTTAATTGGGTCCGAAGAAAATGTTAAACATTTAAATGGAAAAATCCTTAGCATGTTTCTTACACAGTAGCCAATGTTTAGGTGAGGTATTTATAGCATAGCGCATTGCATTCGTATCACTATGGTTACATCCACTATGACTTCCTATATGATGGTAAGGAAGGTATTATTTAAAAAAAAAAATGTGCACACTGTATAATAGTGTGTATTACTTTCCTCCCCTTAATATATGGATCTACCTTTTCTTCCAGAATTACCACTGGTGTCCCTTCTGAAAATGAACCAGGATTTTCATTCATTCATTCATTTTCCTTCGGCTTAGTCCCTTTATTCATCAGGGGTCGCCACAGCAGAATGAACCGCAACCCAACTGCCAACTGCAACCCAGTACTGGGAAACATCCATAAACACTCATTCACACACATACACTACGGCCAATTTATTTTATTCAATTCACCTATAGCGTATGTCTTTGGACTGTGGGGGAAAGCACCCGGAGGAAACCCATGCCAACACGGGAAGAACATGCAAACTCCACACAGAAATGCCAACTGGCCCAGCCGGGACTCGAACCAGTGACCTTCTTGCTGTGAGGCGACATTGCTAACCAATTGCTATTAAGCCACTTGTCGCCTCTAACCAGGGTTTTATGAGAAATAAATAATATGTTTTTCTTTCTAGTTGAACCATGGCAACCCTAAATTAACCAAGGTTTTGCTGCACTATCCATAATGTAATCATGGTGTTTGTAGTAAAACTGTGGTGCAATCATATAATCAATTTGCCAAAAGACTTTGTTGTAAGTTTTACTATAAATCAATTGGGGTTACAGGGTGTTACAAGAAGGATTTTTATATAGTTTAGAAGAATAAATGAGATTGTTAATAAAGTAAAAAGTAATTTCAGGGATATTAAACAAGTTGTGTAATATTCATTCATTCATTTTCTCTTCGGCTTAGTCCCTTTATTAATCTGGGGTCATGCAGAGAGAAACTGCCATTAAGCATAAAATGTAATTTAGTAAATGTACGAAAATATCTAAGTATTGTTTTGGCAACTAGTCGTTGGCAAACACATTATATTAAAGAAAAATACTACAAATTCAATGTTAAGCAATCTGACAGAAAACATACCACACTTTTACTCAAATACAGAGATGCCCAAACTAGGGCCCGTGGGCCAAAGTTGGCCCATGGTAACCTTTGATTTGGCCCGCCATCCCATCTGAGAAGAGAGGGAGAATGATGGGGATGGTTTAGAGATTGCCATTTCAAATTTAATGTAAACTTTTATTTGTTTGTTTAATTGTTAAGCTACAAAAAAGCTAACGGAAATGAAATGTTTTAATTTAAATGCTGTAGTTTAGTTTAAAATGTACATGCCGACGGATAGAAGACAATGCGAGAGACTTTGGTAAGCAAACCAAGGCAAAGGCAGACTCTGCATTGAACTTCACTGTCGTATGAATGTGATTGTTTATGTTTTTATTGCAACAAGATTCAAAGTGATGTTTTCTATTTATTTTTAAATATTATTAAATAAATTAGGAAATTAGCCAAGGCAACTTTAATGTAAAATAGTTTTGTATGTTTATCTTCGGCCCATGGCTCTCAATATTTGGTTTTTGGCCCTTCATACGAAAAGGTTTAGGCACCCAGCTCTAATAAAACCATGTTTAGGCCAACCGTTTTATAATAAGTGTAATATGTTTTCTGTCAGACTGATAATATTTAATTTAATTTAGGCTAAACGTCAAAATGAACTAAAAATGTGAGAAATTATCATCTGCTTTCACCGTTTATACTGCTTTCGAATAAATGATATATACTTACAGATAAAATTGATCGAAATTAATAATAATCTGGAACTGAGCATCGTGTGATAATAACTTCCGGCCGGACAGCGTTCTGTGAGCGCGCGCTGACAGTGTGCGCGTTCTCGTGAAGCCGCGTGAAGTGAGCAGTCCATCATCAGAGGAGTTTTCAAGACCGGCTAAAAAGTTCATATAACTGCGATTAAGCCATGTCAACCGACTCGTGGGCTCTAGCTGTGGACGAACAAGAGTCTACAACCAAGTCTGTGAGTGAAACTGTAGTTTTAATCGTGTTGTGATAGATTAGCGCACTAGCCGCAGTGAGTCAGGCGCTGGACGCGTCTCAAATCCTAGTGAACTGCCTACTTTGCGTTTATATGACACAGGCGCGTTTGAGGCGATGTTTTAGTAATCAAAATGCTTTCTAACTACATTTTGAGGCGCGTCCTGTATGAGATTTGAAATGTAAATATGATTTACTGACTAAAGTTTGACTTGAAAGTTGTCTGTGATTTGATAGCTAACGTTTGTGAGTTTTCAATTTACGTTAACTTTACATTGAGGTAAAGTTGGTTTTATATTCGCACATTTAGACGCTCACCTTAATATACGTTTCAGAAAAGTATTATTTGCGAATACTAAACAGGAAAATCATATTATCAGCCAATGACTATCAAAGTACAACATTGTTCACAGTCAGTTAAATAGTGCTAATATTGTTTTCAAGTCATACTTGAGTGCAAATTCAGACCATTTTTCAAAGTAGCAGTAAACAATATAGAGACCATTAAAATGAACGAATGTGAGAATATAAACCAACTTTACCTCAATTAACTGCAAGTGTATCTAGTTTATAATCTTTTAGTTTTGTTTGATCTATTAAAAAAGTTATTATTGACATAATAAATATAATTTATTTTAAATATTTACTAAAACTGTCAATTCTTTTGTTTGAAAACAGGTTGGGAACCTGCGGATTATGGAAGCAGAAAATGCATCTTTGCATCAAAATAATGGTAGTCCCATTTTACATACGTTAAAGTAGTAGCTTTCATAGAAATATGATTTTGGTTACAATCCTGTATGACTTTCAAGCTTCACAACTTTGCAATATCACTATAGATTTTAAATTTTATTTTTTATTTTTTAAGATTAATTTTTATTTGACTGGACAGTAGGTTGACAGGAAGTGAAGTGGGAGAGAGAGGGGGGTAGGATCGGGAAAGGTCCATGAGCCAGGATTCTAACTCGGGATGCCGCTGCACCATATGTCGGCGCACTAACCACTGGGCTATCGCGTCGACATCACTATGGATTTTATAATATATTTGAACTTGTCTTTAACTTATAAATTTGGAATTTACTTGGATTTCGAAAGAACAGAAGTCATACAGTTTTGTAATTAAAAGAATAGTGAATAAAAGATGAGTTTTTGGACATTTTGTGTGAAGTCTAAACTGTTATTTTAAAATGTAGAGATATATTGTCTGTATAGTTATGAAAAGAAACCTGTTAAAATTACATATTTGTTTTGCATTTTCTGATGTCTTGTATTTTTTGTTCTTTAGGTGTTGATGACGAAGAAGAAAAAGGTTAATTTTTAAACTAAATGTCTGGTTGTCTAAATTTACCATTATTTAATCCAATTATTCATTACTTTCTTTATATATGGATATATATATCCATCCATCCATCCAAGGGTGTGTTTACACAATTTGCTGACACATTTAGTCCTGGATTGTTTAGTATTAAATAGATAGTTCATCCAAAAATTTTAGTTTACACTTAATTTACTTCCTCTTAGGTCATTGAAGATGTACAAGATTTTATTCTCAAGTAAATAATTGAAGTCCATGAAGCAAAACAATTGATTGTACAAGATATTGAACATTATTTACAATATTATTAGCTTTAATCCACAGCAAACAGGGCAATCCTGGGCAAACAGTTCTCGTGTTGTGAGCATGCTTGATGACATATGGCCGAGTGCACTCAGATGGGAGGTGACAGGAATGAGAATGCACGTTTTTGCCAGAATGGTTCTTACCTGTGATTAAGATGTGACAACTGCTATAAATTATGCTTGCAGGCAGCATGACTCCATTCTGACAAATGAACTGGTGTCTGTGTGCGTGCTCGCACATATGTCATCAAGCAACCAGAAGCTTGTGCTCACTACACTCATGCACATGCTGAGAACTGTTGTCCCAGGCTGTGGATTAAAGCTAATAATATTGTAAATAATGTTTGGTTTCCTGCACAGACCAGTCATTTCGCTTCAGTGGCCTCAGTGTATCATCAGGAGCCACAGGATTGATTTGGATTTTGCTTTTATATTTTCTCAAAAAAAAAAAACATTTGACCATTGACTTGCGTTATACAAATCACCAAGAACCACAGATTCAGCTAAAACTCTTAAACGATCTAGTGAATAAAAAAGTCGCCTACATCTTGGATGGCCTGAGGGTGAGTAAATTAACAGTAAATTTTCATTTTTGGTAGAACTATCCCTTTAACGCTGTAATTTAAACCGAAGAAAAAGATTAAAAAGTATTTAGTGACAGAACTTACTGAATATCCAAAACAATGTCATGTGATGGGCTGCCTGTTGTGTACATGTGATGGTATTTTTTTAATCAGCTGAGGGCTCATGAGGAGCTTATAAAATATGTAAAGGAGTCAAAAAGCCTTTATTGAACTATAATGGGTAATATCATGATATCGAAACAGACAACGGACGTGGCAAAAAGTTGTTGGCTTTATTTAAAATTATAAAGATAAGAAAGAGAAATAAGAATATTTAATCACCCAAATTATATTAACAAATGTGTACAATCAATGCAAAATAAGCAAAATGAAACAAACCTTACAGAGGGAAGGAAATTAAGCAGTACCAAATCAAAGAAAATAACAAATGAAACACGCTAACTAAACACTCAGACACACGTTCAGAATTGTTGTACAACTCAAAACAATAAAGCGAACCAGAGAACAGGTCATATACACAAGTGTCACACAGAAAGACAAAGAGCAGTCACAAGAGATGAAGGATTCCCCCCAGTCTGGTGAGAGTTGTCACTGGAGCGCTTAAATGACCCCCATCCTTTCCTCATTGGTCCACTCATGAAAACTCCGCTAGCCAATCGGAATACCTAGATTTTAGAAGGACAGCAGACAGCAAATAAAAACAGAAATAGGATGAAGGAACAACAGAGCAACACCCCCCAACAACGGTGAAAAGAAAAAAACAGCTATGATTTATATATGATTTCATAACTATAGTCTAAACACACCAAATTTTATTAGGAAGTCAACCAAGTCCCATATTTTCAGAGCTCTCAGCCCACTTGTTTGGTGTGCATCAAGGCAGCTTTCAGACTTCATCAAATGAATGCCACAGACAGAACACTTACAAGAGTTTGTTTTAATAGCACAAACTTGCCAAATGTGAACACCTTAAAAAGTGTTTGCTTGCATCTGTATTTATTCAAATTACACCAGGGTTTTATGGGTTGAGACCATCATGGTAAGCCTGTTCTTTTTCCAAATGTACTATTTTAGAGGACAGAGCCACACAGAGTCTCCTGAACAAGCTGATCAGAAGCAATCTGGTCAATAACACAAACCAGGTGGAGGTTCTTCAGAGAGACCCAAACTCGCCGCTTTATTCAGTCAAGACCTTCGAGGAGCTGAGACTGTGAGTACTAGTGCTAAAATGACATTAATATTGATACTTGTAATAGTGTATCACAAATATTGCTATAACAAATAAATGTAGCCTAGACAAGGGACTTTCAAAAACTTTACAAAAGACTTACAGACTCATTACTCTTACTCTTACATGAGCATTCAGGACAATTACTTCTGTCTTTTTTTTAGTTTTTTTTTCAAACAAATCAGAACAAACACTTTTAAATGACAACACAAAAACAAAAAGACATACACTACATGACAAAAGTCTTGTCGTCGATCCTAGTTTTAAGAGCAACAAATACTGCAGAAGACCTATTGGAACCTGCATGGACCCAAGATTCTCACATAAATCAGTCAAGTTTGGTGAAGGGAAAATCATGATTTGGGGTTACATTCAGTATGGGGGCGTGCGAGAGATCTGCAGAGTGGATGGCAACATCAACAGCCTGAGGTATCAAGACATTTGTGCTGCCCATTACATTACAAACCACAGGAGAGGGCAAATCCTTCAGCAGGATAGCCCTCCTTCTCATACTTCAGCCTCCACATCAAAGTTCCTGAAAGCAAAGAAGGTCAAGGTGCTCCGGGATTGGCCAGCCCAGTCACCAGACATGAACATTATTGAGCATGTCTGGAGTAAGATGGAGGAGGCATTGAAGATGAATCCAAAGAATCTTGATGAACTCTGGGAGTCCTGCAAAAACGCTTTCTTTGCCATTCCAGATGACTTTATTAATAAGTTATTCGAGTCATTGCAGAGATGTATGGATACAGTCCTCCAAGCTCATGGGAGTCATACACAATATTAATTGTTTTTCCACTGCACCATGACTTTATATTCTAGACTGTACATTATTTCTGTTAAGTGACAAGACTTTTGTCTAAGCAAAGTTAGACCTTACTGTCCTAATTAAATAAGGCATGATCATGTTTTATTTAGGTAAAATAAGCGTAATCTAGAGGCCTTTGCCTTTCATATAGGCCACTTCTGATACCAAATGATCAACTAGAAGTCAAGTTATTATTTGTTTTTCCTAAAACTTGGATAGGCGACAATACTTTTGTCAAGTAGTGTACAATATAACTACCAAGGTCAATGAATACAATCTTATTTACATTCATAACTATTTATGTTTGATCAGATCCTGCCATACAAAGTTCTGTTAAGGGTTACATATCAAAGATCAAAAATCTCTTGAGGGGGGATTCCAGGTACATATAAATTAAAGCACCACAATTAAATCACAACATTACATTTCGTCTCAACCACTGTCCCCTGTATGAAGAAATTTTATATGATCGTTGTCTTAAGGAAGCGGTCAGTGCTGCCACATCATACAGCTCTTTTACAATATCATGCCATTCACATACAGATGGAGGATCTTCCTTGAGCCATTTCTTTGTAATGGCCTTTTTACTTATTGTTAGCAGTGTATTAAGGAGATGTGTATTTTATTTTTATTTTTTTGGTATTTTTGAAGAATAAATTCCCAGGTACATAGTTTTAAAGTTACATTCCAGATTCAATCCCATCATTGCATTTATCTCTAACTGTCTTGTTGAATGTTTAGAGGAAAGAAAAGAATCATGCTCTATTTTTGTGAAGATTCTTTTATTAGTTTTCGTTTGTGTAACTCAGGAAACCTCCGTTGCTCAAAGGCGTCTATGAAATGGGCTTCAACAGGCCTTCCAAAATCCAAGAGAATGCCCTTCCCATGATGCTTGCCGAACCGTAAGTTCACATATATCATAACTTCTTTTTTGGTAGAGGGTTTGGAGTGAAAAGTAAGTTGCGCTTGAGCCCCTTTGGCTCTTAACTTTCAATATTAAACTAAAATCAGGTCTAGCAGGTTTATAAAAGTGATCACACACAAAGATATAGAAATATAGATAAATTTATATTCTAGTTCATTTGTTTTTATTGTAATATTTGTAGCACAATATTAAACCATTTTATTATTTGTAATGTGAAATATCTGTATACAGTTGAAGTCAAAATTATTAGTTCTCCTGTGATTTATTTATCTTTTTTAAATATTTCCCAAATGATGTTTAATAGAGCAAGGAATTTTTCACAATAGTTTTGATAATATTTTTTTCTTATGGAGAAAGTCTCATTTGTTGTATTTCGGCTAGAATAAAAGCAGTTTTTTGTTTTTTTTTTAAACCATTTTAAGGTCAATATTATTAGCCCCCTTAAGCAATATATATGTTTTATAATGTCTACAGAACATTAGTCTAATTAACCTAGTTAGGCCTTCTTAATTGCACTTTAAACTGATTAGTAATGTCTTGAAAAATATGTAGTAAAATGCTATGTACTGTCATCATGGCAAAGATAAATAAGTTATTAAAAAATTAGTTATTAAAACAATTATGTTTAGATACATGTTGAAAAAAATCGTCTTGCCGTTAAACAGAAATTGGGGGAAAAATATAGGGAGGCTAATAATTTGGGAGGGCTAATAATTCTGACTTCAACTGTAAATGCGTGAAGGCAGTTTTAATATAAGTAATATAAACAAACATTTGGTTACTTTATTTTTTTGTTATTAACTCCCAGACCTCAGAATTTGATCGCTCAGTCTCAGTCTGGCACTGGTAAAACTGCCGCTTTCGTTCTGGCCATGCTCAGTCATGTGGACCCAGCCTGTAAATGGTCGCAGGTGAGTTTAAAAACCAAGACTCACTCGAGTGTTCCATTTCATTCTGATTTAAAGCGTAACACCTCATTCAAAACCATTGCTATTTCAAGCACTTGTCACATTTTGATGTCTTTGTTTAGACTAGTGGTAGAAAAACTTATTACACTTTAGATTTCCATTACATATCTCAAAATAACTGTATTTTATCATGTACTGGAATGGATTGTGAGAATTACTTTTCTTTTTTTTGCGTTGTCAAAAAGAAGTGAAAACACTAAAATGACATGCAACAGATGTAGAATTTACAGTAAACTGAATCCATTATTAATGCAATATTCTTAAATGTGATGGAGAACATGATTCTTTTACTACTTTTTGTTTAAATTATTGTTACTTTTAAAGAATAACAGAGTTGACACTTTCCACTATTTTGTGATGCTAACTTCAAACCAGATACCGCATGGCATTTTTAAAAATCATAATGGCATGGGTTTTCATCAAATTATTGTTTTTAAAAGTGAATGAGAGGTTCAATGAAATGTCACAGTAACAGTGTTGACGTAATTAATCTACTATTAGTGTATACTAAATATTTAGTACAAATGAATGAGAGAAGAATAATGACATGCCTCAATGCCCTCCAGAGTTTCCCGCCAGAGGAAGTGACATCACTTTGCAGCACAAAGTCACATGCTTTTTCTATCAGTACTTCACAGTTAGATCAGATGCGGTTGCGGCCGGAAGTTAACAAAAATGATTTATATTATTTATTAAATTTCCTATTAATTGTATTTTATTAATGTCTACCTAAACCCAACCATCACAGTAATGTAAAACAGTAGTTGTACTGAGTATTATTTGTTATTTATTAAATTACCCAATACATTTTTTCAGACATATTTTTTAACGTCTACCCAAACCCTAAACCCAACTCAACCATCACAGTACTGTAAAAATATTAATTATTGTTATACAGTGTCATAAAAAATGATGCTATATTGATGTGCGTATCCGCAGCTGTATCCTATCTAGACTTTACCTTACTTCACAGTTTATTATCCCTTGTTATAGCTGATGTAACAGAGTTGACCAAAAATTTACAATCAACCAAGAAATTACAATCAATACAAAATAATTACGTTTCATGCTAATTTTTATTTAACTAGTGGAATAAACACACCAAAAATATGAAAATTATACTTCTTTCATGGTAATTGAAGCTGAATGTAAGATTCAGGAGCCAGAGATGGTCAAAGATAAGTATAGAGGGAGTCTTTAAGTTAATAATTCCAAGACAAAATGTCCCTAAATACATGTACAAACATTGTTTTTACTTGATATAATTTGTGCTATAATTCAGAACTGTAAAGTTTTTGTTTTTTAAAAATATTTTCTGGCTATTAACAGTACTTTCTGAATTCATGAAGTGATAAAAAGAGATATTACAGTTTTTACAGGATATGTCAACAATTTTGAACCTGGCTCCATCCATTGGTCAGATTTCTGTTCTGGAAATATATGCAAAATAGCATATTTTATTAGATAATTCATCATTTATATATTTTAACACAGCATTTTAGAAAACCTGTAATACAAAACTTATATGCAAAACAAAAATTGACTATTTACAAGTTGTTGTTGTTGTTGTTTTTTAATCTAAATCTGCTAAATATCTTTTTGTGTTAACTCACAAAGCCAAAGCAATGAGTTTTCATTTGAGCATGAGGTGTGATGTACAGTAAATGTTGTTAATTCTCTGTGTCTGTCGTCCAGTGTTTGTGCATTTCTCCCACTTATGAGCTGGCTCTGCAGACGGGCAAAGTCATCGAGCAGATGGGCAAGTTTTATCCAGAAGTCACACTGGCTTATGCGGTTCGAGGACATAGAAGTAAGTGTCTTGAATGAAGCCTCTGAATCTTGCAAGATGTAAATGCGTGACGGCTGCTGTGTTGTCTGTCAGTGGAGCGTGGCATTAGGATCAAGGAGCAGATCGTCATCGGCACACCTGGGACGGTTCTGGACTGGTGCATTAAGCTGAAACTCATCGACCCCAAAAAGATCAAAGTGTTTGTTCTGGACGAGGCCGATGTCATGATCGCCACACAGGGACACCAGGACCAGAGCATTCGCATTCAGAGGTCAACTTTCCCTACTGTTTGAAGAACAGGCTTTGAAACGAAGCAAATGTAGACTGCTGAATATATGGATGTTAGTTAATAATTAATAACCTAAGTGTAAAACACGTTCCTTTGCTTAAAATGTGAATCCTTTCAAAATTGAAGAATGTTTAATCAAAAGTAGATCTTAAACGGTTTTGGATTCTTTTTATTGTTACAAACCTATATTTTATAGAAAAATGTTATTTATAAACTGTACATTTTGTGTTTCTTTCCGTGAAATAGCCATTGATACTGATATTGCAAAAAAATCTAAACTCTCTTTAATAATTTCTATAATAATACTAGGAGAAAAATATATTTGACTAGTATTATATAAATCTAATCTCTCTTTAGTAATTTATTTAATAATACTATGAGAAATATATTTGACTAGTATTATATAAATCTAATCTCT
>CAIGQV010019951.1:22584977-22595767 GCA_903798115.1 Danio jaintianensis | reverse complement strand
CTCTTTAATAATTTATATAATAATACTAGGAGAAAAATATATTTGACCAGGATGCAGCAAATACACAATATTAAATCACACTTAAATCAATCTGATCAGAAAAATGGGGACATTCATAATAATAATAATTAGGGTTAAATAATAATTATTGCCTTAATTAATAAATGCCTTAATAAATAATAATATTTAATAATAAATACATTTTATTTGTTTATTATTATTATTATTTTTAAACCTCTATTTTAATAGAATTTTAATTTGCTTTGTATTAATAAGGGATATTTCACCCTATAATTAAAATCGGCTGTAATTTACTCACCCTCAGGTCATCCGTGATGTAGGTGATTTTTTTTTTTTTTTTTTTTTTTTTTTTCCAGTATAACCTTAAGGAAGATTTTTAGCTGAAAATTTTGGTGAATCATAAAATGCAATTCAACGGCTACTGGCTCTTTCAGAGTCAAAAAATAAATATAGGTAAAAACAATGATTAAAAACCTGATGGTACAGTCTTGTGAAGCAAAACAATCAGTTTGTGTACATTTAAATGACAAACTTTTAAAAGTAACTAAAAGTGGTAACATGAAGCACAAAATAGAGTATAAATAGTTTATGTGCCATCTCTCACAGAATGCTGCCCAAAGGCTGTCAGATGCTGCTTTTCTCTGCCACCTTTGAGGATTCGGTGTGGAAGTTCGCAGAGCGGGTCGTGCCGGATCCCAACATCATCAAGCTAAAACGAGAAGAGGAGACCCTGGACACTATCAAGCA
Source organism: Danio jaintianensis (assembly GCA_903798115.1). Taxonomy (NCBI): domain Eukaryota; kingdom Metazoa; phylum Chordata; class Actinopteri; order Cypriniformes; family Danionidae; genus Danio; species Danio jaintianensis. Next base: position 22,594,999 of record CAIGQV010019951.1, on the reverse strand, counting down.
GTACTACGTGCTCTGCAACAGCAAAGAAGACAAGTTCAATGCGCTCTGCAACATCTATGGAGCCATCACTATCGCACAAGCTATGATCTTCTGTCATGTCAGTCTGTTTGCCTCGGCTTTATATCTGGGTTTGAGCTCCTTTCACTCGTCTCATACTGTCGTCTTCTTTCAGACTAGGAAAATGGCCAACTGGCTTGCTGGCCAGATGTCTAAAGAGGGCCACCAGGTGGCACTGCTCAGTGGAGAAATGGTGGTCGAGCAGCGAGCCGCAGTTATTGAACGCTTCAGAGACGGCAAGGAAAAAGTCCTCATCACTACTAATGTCTGTGCAAGAGGCAAGTATCTATTTATTTATATTATATAATGAATATGCATTGAAAATATTCTCAGTACATATAAGAACTTTACATATGTAAAATGCAATAATTAGAAAATATGTACAATGCTCAGGATATCTCTTATTTAATTATGAAGTTATTATTATGTAAGGGCATTGATTATGATCTTGCCATGAAATAGCCATAAGTTGCTGATGTGGCAATAAATAAACAAACAAACAAAAAACAGTGCCTAGCTTAAATGAGATCACCTCCTGCAGATCTCTCTTTTAAATGGATACTTTCTATAGGATGCTATATTTGTGCATTAGTTTAGAAAGTATCAGTGCTAAAACTGGAAATAATCTTAAGAACTAAACTAAAGCTCACAGTGTAAAAATTTGTACAGCCCAATGAATATGTTAGGAAAAAATATTAAATAATAATAAAAAAAACATTTAATAAAGAGGAAACTTTAAAAATTATATATGATTTAATTTAAATTTTGTAGTTTTTTTTTTATTTTATTTTTTTTAATTTTTTTTGCAACACCTCATTTGAGTTTAATTGTATCATCTTTCTATTCCTATAGATGTTGGGTGACCACTCTTGTTTTAATGAATACAACTGTTTAATAAAACTTAATATATTGTCTGTATTCACAGAGAAATGGATAAAAAATATGCATTTTCAAAAGGGGTGTACTCCTTCATGCTGTGCACTGCACCAGAATGTGTCTGTAAAGTTTCAGCTCAAAACACCCATCAGATTATTTATTATACCTTTCAGAAGTTTGTATTTTTTAGCTCTTGTAGCTGTTTTTGTGGACTGTGCCTTTAATGCTAGTCCTCCCTGCCCACCGTTCCCATGTGCCTGTCAGTGTGCCTCAATCTCTGCCGATCTCACGTAACGTTTGTGAGAAGTATTACAGTAAGAACTTTCCCAATGATTATTATTTGATGTATTTGTTGTGGAGTTGCAACGATTAGTCACACACAATGTCATTACAAAGTTCACGCACACACACAGATATACACACACACAGACAGCGTGCGCGTTTAGCTTTGCACTGTTTTTGCACGGCAAATGTGACAGGATACACAATATCCACTGCTGTATGGATATCCGTTATGTTAATGTACAAAATAAACCAGATTTAATGTCCACAACCCGGGATTGAAGCGTCTTTTTTTATAATTGTACTAACACATGGCTGTGGTGATAAAGTAAAGCTGAAGTAAATCGCTGTAATTCATTACAAACATGCACTGTTTTAAAAAAATGTTAAACTTGTAAAACTCACTCTTGATCACATTTGATGATGATTGATGATCCTAGCGAACTGAACAGATCTTTTATTCCCGGTTGCTTTGCACACGTCCTGTCTGGTTGATATGATTATACGCGTTACTATGCAGACATGTTAATACACAGCTGTCAATCAATTCGGTGGGTGGGGAAACTGCACTCCTACGTCAAGTTGCGGTCGTCCTCAAAATGGGAGGGGTTTGGATGCTATTTTAACGTCAGGAAATTAAAAAAAAGAGACTTATTGTCTTTATATCACCCCAATATTACTGTGGACACACTATACCTACACACAGTTCTGTCCAAACAGCTTAAAAAAGATGATTTTCAGCATAGGTGCCCTTTAATCTGAAGGGGAAAATTCCTCTAATATATCTTGAGAATCACCTTGAAGTCCACTATTTCCCCTACCGTTATATTAGGGGTGAGGAAAATATGTTACGTCAACCAGATGGAAATCAGGAAAAATAAGTAGACAATTACAATATATAACATTAACATATTATATTATTACATCTTTATTGACTTAAATCCCAAAATAAATAGTAATTAGGTTAAAATTAAAAGTAAATAAGTAAAATACTCCTTTAAGAACTTAACTTGTGATGATAAAATCTTAATATGAGGGGAAAGTTTCTCTAATATTTCTTGAGAATCCGTTATATTAGAGGTGAGGAAAATATGTAATGTCAACCAGATGGAAATCAGAAAAAAATCTGCAGAGCCTGGCAAAAGTATAAATCCTGCATTTAGACATGGTGCTGCGCTTCTCAGTATGTGACCCGCATCATGTGACGTTATCTCAATGATAAATATACTTCAGCAGGATTCTTCTAATGCTATAGTTGAAGAGATTTGAACAGAGTTGTTTATTTTGATTATATACAGTCTTAAATGCCTTTATGGTGTAAAGATGTAAACACCTAAGATTGTCTCTTTGCTTCTCTCATGTTTCCTGAGTTCAATGGATTTTGAGGTCAAAAATGTAATGAAGAATGTAAATTGGTGTATATTTTCACTGCAAAACAAGAAATGGCATAAACAACGTCACAAATACTTATGAGATGAAACTAGGGCTGCATGATATTGAAAAAATCTGACATTGCAATATTTTGTTTTTGTTCATATATATTGTGATATGAATAAGATTTCACCAGATGGTTTGAATAGCTCTATTTGTTAGGAAAAAAACATTAATTTAGATTGGTTGGGTCGATTTTTGTAAGGTGTGAATCATGTATATACAAAATAATAATAAAATTGCAAGAATAATTACAATAGAGCAAAGAAAAAAGTAAAATAAACAGTTCTTTATGGTTTTCCGGAGAGTCAAACATAATTCAGATACAGAATTTTAATAATGTAATGTAAAATAACACTGTATAGTGTTCTTTGTATTAATGAATCAGTAAAGTTATTTCCTCATTAAAGTTACAAATGTTTTACGTTGTTGTGCCCGAATACTTTCTTGAAATGCCTTTAAAACACATGCAAATGATAAAGTTTCACTCTGTTATGGTTATACATTGCCATGACGCAATATATCAATGCTGAAACGATATATTGTGCAGCCCTAGATGAAACCTCATAAAATCAGTCAGTTTACCGAGGAGAAACACTGCACTCTTGCATCTAATATGCATTTAATATACTGCAAAGCTGTATATTACAGTGTTGATAAATTACGGAGTTTTCTGTTTGTAAGTCATGCATTCTGCCATGTTCCTTAATCAAGCTACTGACCCACAGGTATTGATGTTGAACAAGTGTCAGTGGTGATCAACTTTGACCTTCCCCTGGACAAAGATAGCAATCCAGACAACGAAACATACCTGCACCGGATTGGCAGGACAGGGAGGTTTGGCAAGAGAGGACTCGCCATCAACATGGTGGACAGTCAGCGCAGCATGGAGATTCTCAAGACATACGAGAGGCATTTCGGTAAGTCTTTTTCATTACTAAAAGAACAAGTTAACCTAATATTTAGGGGTGTGAACCTGCACTGGTCTCATGGTTCAGTTACGATTATGCCATCTATTCGGTTAAATTCAATTCAATATCTCGGTGCATCATGGTGCATCGACGATGCTTTCCATAAACAATTTGATATTTTAACTTACCAATGCAATAATTCTTGTATTAAAATGTATAATTTATAAATACATTTATATATTAATTGTAATACAATTTTGTCCTTTAATACAAGCAGTCAGATATATAAACTGTACCTTTAATATTACCTGCTCAAAGAAAACACTCTTTTCGAATGTATGTAACAAAACTCAAGTACATACACAGAACAACATGAGCATTTATAGCAAATAAACAAATGTAAATATTATCCCGCTTGCTTTTTGAGCATTGTTGAGCGAGTTCTTAAACACCTGTGATTGATCACGTGCTGAACAGAAAAGGCTACGATTGGCTCTAATGGTCAGCGCGGCTCTGGCGTTGTTCAGCAAACAGTGACATGGACACTGATGTTAAACGGCCACGGCGATCACCTGATCCATTATAGACGGTGACGTGGTGGAGAAAACTCGCTCTGCAGACACGCTTGTGTCTGGATCCACAAGTAACATTATTGTTGTAACAGCCGAGAGAGGAGATAAAATGTTACCTCACGAACATGCCAGCAGGTCAAAGGGCCACAGAGAGTGAAAGAGAGAGAGAGCGTTTACAGCTTTCATTTTTTCCTAGCTGGGTTTCGATGTTCTTCCCTGTCAGTGAAAGACTGTCCAGCAAACTCACAAGCAGTGAATTGTGCACAGTTGTCTGCTTTTTAAGTAGTTGGAGCGTTTTAATTACTAGCAGGGTCCTCCCTCACCAGAGTAAGCTACCACCATATAACGCATACGTGATAAATGACGTCAGTACATAATAACCGGTTATGATTATAACTGAACCGATACGGAATTGGACGCGTCTGCATCGCAGTGCATCAAAAAAACAATTAATTTTGACACCCCTACTAATATTATACCTGATTTAAAATGGCTAATGATATGATGATAATAATGTTCATTATTATTTGTATAATTATTTTTTTATTTACGAACATAAACTTTTATAACTAATTATGATTCCTTTTTTTAAATAAAAATAATTTATGTAAATTACAAAAATAATGAATAAAAAAAAAACATTGTTTATATTGTTGTTGTTATAATATATTATGTATGTAAAAATATATGCATATACAGTTGAAGTCAGAATTATTAGCCCTCCTGAATTATCATCCCCTCCTGTATATTTTTTTTTTCTCCAATTACTGTACAATTACTGAAAAATTTAACATTTCTAAACATAATAGTTTTAATAACTAATTTCTACTAACTGATTTCTTTTATCTTTGCCATGATGACCGTACATAATATTGTGCTAGATATTTTTCAAGATACTAGTATTCAGCTTAAAGTGACATTTAAATGCTTAAAAAGGTTAATTAAGGAAGTTAGAATAATTAGGCAAATCATTGTATAACGATGGTTTGTTCTGTAGACAATCGAAAAAATATTGCTTAAGCCTAGTTCACACTACAGGATTTTAAGCCCGATTTGAGCCCGATTTGGAAGTTAACGAGCTCGCCGACAGATCGGGCTGTGATCGGGGAAAAATCTGCGGGTGCTTGGCGCTCTGCAGTCTTTGTGTGAACTCTGAACAACGCATCAAAGACGCTCGCTGACGCGTCGCCGACACCTCGCAGACGTAAATCCAATATCTAGCATGCTGAATATTCCAGAGCAGTCGGCCGACTCGACCCCACGTGTGGTCAGTTGTAGTGACGAGCTGCAGCCAATGAGAGCATATCAGCATGAGCTGAATGGCCATTGTGCTCAGGAGCTCAACAGAAACGTCTGTGATTGGTCAGAATGGGCATCGATGCACTCGCTTCATTCTGCGTTAACACGGACATGAGAGTAGGCTATATTAACAGTGGAACTAGAATTCTATAACTATTAGCAAAGTCCCTTTAAGTGTATTCTATAGTCTTTGCTATTAGTATTACCATAGCATTCATTCTGACCGTTCTCATATAAGACATCATATTGTCACGGCATATTTACATTCAAAGCTTAAAATATTAAAATTAAGCTTTGAATGTCTGTCATCATATTTTATGACACCATTACCCTACAAATATTATCTTTTTGGTAATACAACCTATAATAAATGTGTAGTTAAGACAGTAGAACATCCACAAAGGTCTGGGCCTCGCTTTCATTTTCACTTTCAGAGCTATTTCGCGGCACAGAATATGCTGTTTTGAAAGATATATCTGAAGTAAATTTATGTTTTTGCTATCAGAAAGTTATATTTATGTTAGCAGGAAGTTTCTAGGCAAAAAAGGCACGCATATTTAAAGAAGCAGACAGGCATGCAGTCATTTTGACCTATATGGTAAATAAAGGTAGAAATACTCAGTTCTTTTCTGTTTTGTAATTAAAAAAAATGACAATGTTGGAAAGAAATACACAGATATTTAGGAAACGTCAGGGTATTATAGATATGTCAGTTTTATTTCAAAGAGTTATTAAATTACAAAAATTAAAAACTCTCTGACTGCCTCGGTAGTTTTAGTGTTAAAGCCACATCTTGAACCTTGCAGATGAGCGATTGATCCGCTGATGCATCAGCTGATGTTTTTAAACGCTCCCTTAAAAGCTTGAAACACTGTCAGTGATGTCATCAGCACACAAGCAGCCAATAGTGTTCAGCTTTTTCTGCCGGCTCCTCCCTCAACATTTCATTGGCTGTGGTTTGGTAGCTTGACTGAGCTCTTGGGGAACGAGTTGTTGTAAGATCCCCCTCTTGTGGATCATTTACGTAGTGTCGCGTAGTGTGAACACCACAACGATTTAAAGACACAAAATCAAGTCATGTAGTGTGAACGGCACAGCGATCTGCCGATGTTTAAAGTCATGTAGTGTGAACTAGGCTTTAGAGGGCTAATAATATTGACCTTAAAATAGTTTTTAAAAAAAATAAAATCTGCTTTTATTCTAGCCAAAATAAAACAAATAGGACTTTCTCCAGAAGAAAAAATATTATTGGAAATACTGTGAAAAACTCATTGCTCTGTTAAACATAATTTGGGAAAAATTTGAAAAAGAAACAAAAATTCACAGGAGGACTAATAGTTTTGATGTACTGTGTATATATAAATAATAAATGTTTTCAAAATGTAAGATATTACTTTTTTTTTTATTTGCTTTTTCTAACAGATAAGAAAATTGCGAGGTTGGACACGGATGATCTTGACGAAATCGAAAAAATCGCCAGCTGAGGTGATGAAGACCCAAACACTCCATTTATTTTCATAACAAAATCAGTTCTGCTGTTACCTTGTTAGATCTAGTGCTTGATTAAATCTACATTACCAAGACCGACGTTTACATAGATGCTTAATGCCAAATAGTTTTGATGCTGAGCTCTTAAAGTTGTTCCAGGAGTTTTTGAATTGGTTTGAGCTTAACGGAGTGTGCTTTGATTTAGAAGTGATCTGCAGGACTAATACCTTACATTTAATCTTGTTTATTGGTGACTGTTTTACTTGGGCATTTTTTCTGTTGTTTACTTGACTAATGAAGCATCTATTTGAATGGTGTTTTGGTCTTATGTTTGAATAGAGACTCAACAGACTTCAGTATTTATTTGATCACAGTATTTGAGAAGATAAACGCCACTTAGAAAGACAATATCAGAAAAAATATGTTGGGACTTCAGAATATCTGCAAGCTGGCAGGAAATTATACGGCGCATAAAATGCCATAAAGCAGCTTAAAACATTCCTCGAGCACTTTAGAATAAATGACACTTTGTATTGAGAATTATTGTGAAAAAACACAACAGAGCATTATTGTGATGTAGAACAATGCATTTGTACTTGAACTGCAGAAAGCGTTTAAGCTTTTTGAAGAAAGAGTTCTGTTCAGAAAGACCAAATAGTTTGAGTTTTAGTTGAACTGTGAATCATTTGAATATTTGCTTGCGTCTTCTGTTGCAAGACTTTTGCGAAGTAAAAAAAAAAAAAAAAAGACTACTATTGTTGTAATGGAAATTGTTTTAGTTTGTTTACATTATTTTTGGCTGCTTAAATTATTGCACTTTGTTTGATTTAAACCCATTTGTGGTGTTTCAGGGTTTCTTTTGGTTGTTGCTTTTTTTGTAAATTGCTGCATTTAGGGTTTTATAGTGTTTGCTAAATGTTGTAATAATAATAATAATAATAAAATGACCAGCTGGCTTATTTCTCTGTGCTCTGTATTTTCACTTCTTTGCTTGCATTAAATACACTTAACATGTGTCGTACTCTTAGCATGAATTATGACTGGATCATACGCAATTTATTTATTTTTTTTTCCCCCACAGAATATAAAAGGTAATAGTGAATTGGTACAAATTCAGACTTATACAAATAATGAAAAAAAATGTAGAATTCTGAGAAAATGTCACAATTGCAAAATGCCTGAATAGTAGAGGAAAATGAAGTCAACATTTGAGAACTAAATTCCGAGATCTGTGAGAAGTCAGAATTGTGAGATCCAAATTCTGAGAATAAAATTTTATAAGAATAAATTTTGTGGAAGAAAACCACAGGGTCAATAATTTTGTTTATAGAAAAAAAAATCCTCAATCTAATATTAGTTTTGATTAGTTTTCAGAATAAGCCATTAGAATTTGTGCAACATAAATAAGTGCACTTCCCTATAGATTTCTTTGAAATTAATACTTTCTATGTGCTGCTGTACAATAAGATATTTGTGTATATACTTCAGATTAGTCAGTATCAAATAGAAAATGTCAAATCATAAAAATGTCAATGGAAAAAGTCTCTGTGGTCCAAGAAATTGGTTTATTTTCTATAGGAGAAAAATATTTTATTTAGTGCTGGGCAAAGATTATAATCGCATCCAAAATAAAGGTTTGTTTTGACATATGTGAGTATTATATATATTTTTATTATGTATATGTGATACACATGCATAGAAACAAAACTATACAAAACAATTTTGTTACAAAGAAGTGTATATCTAATTTGTATCATATACATTTATATTTTATATCTAAATATAAATAAACATTTTCTCAAATATATGCATGCGTGCATTTATATATACAGAAATAAATATACAGAGTACACACAATGTCAAAACAAACTTTTATTTAGATGTGATCAGTTGTGATTTAATTAAAAAACTTTTAGCTATAATATATAACACGTTTATCTAAATCTTTCTAATAACACATTTTTAATTTTGGTGTTAATATGATCCAAACTGTTTCTTTGATTTTTGTTTTGTCATTTATTTTCATCAAGAAATATTTTACATTCCAGACAATCCAATATTATTTATAAATTAATCCTAAACCTAAAACCTAAAATCTTAACTTAAACTGATTGGATAAATTAACATTTATCCATACAGGTTTATTCAGGAAGAATGTGATTCATAATGTGAAATGTTCATCGACCAGCAAATCTAAACAATTGCGTGTATTTGTATACGTGTGTATAATTGTGTGTGTAAATCTAAACAATTTTGAGTGTTGCGTCTCCAAAAAAAAAAAATAGTTAAACTACAGTGACGATTCAGGTTAAATCCATTTCGCTGTCATCATGAGAAATGCACAAAACTGATTTGTTTAGCACGCCACACTGAGCCAAGGTCATCGTAAGGTTAGTAAAAGTCCTGCGCGGCACGTCCATAGTCTCAATTATACAATTATCAAACCTTTTTCCGAATTCAGCCTCGGCAGCCGATAGCACCCCCTTCAGCTGGTCTGACGGCCGAAAATTGCCCTTGAATCTCTGTCCGCATGGAGTTCTGATAGCAAGCAGTAGGTCTGATTCCTCAGGAGGAGTTAAACCTGAAATCACATCCAGTCTGGCATTTGTGTGTTGACATTTCCTATGACTGCTGTCAAACTGACTGAACTTCCAGTGGTCCGTACCTGATTTCTTCTCAATGGATGGCAGAACTCTGTATCTGTTGAGGGAGACGGGCTCTTCCGGGGGTCTGTCGTAGGCTTCAGTCAGTATGTCTGTTCTTGGTTGACTGCTGCGCCTCAGAATGGCTCGGGATCGTAGACTTTGGTTTGACTTGTCTTTGGTCTTGGCGGCTGGAGGTTGAGGGGAAAGAGCCGAGGGCTGGGAAGCTGTGTAGATCATTGAAGAGTGAGCTATCATGGGTCTGCTGCGTCCTTTTGAAGACTTGGGCCTGGTCACGTGCATCCTTTCTCCAGAGGACATTGAATACTGATTAGATAGATAAAGAGTCAGATATGAGATGGACAGACAGATACTGTACCAAATCTTACAGGTAAATATAGATAGATGGATGGATGGACTGATAAATACTAAATCAGTGTTTCTCAACCACGTTCCTGGAGGAC
>CAIGQV010019951.1:22535550-22575709 GCA_903798115.1 Danio jaintianensis | reverse complement strand
GATAGATAGATAGATAGATAGATAGATAGATAGATAGATAGATAGATGGGTCAATGGATACTATACAATTAGATAGATAGATAGATAGATAGATAGACAAACAGACAGACAGACAGACAGATAGATAGATAGACAGACAGTTGGGTCGATGGATACTGTAAAATTAGATAGATAGACAGACAGACAGACTCACTCCCCAGATCGTAATCCCATTGAGAACTTGTGGTCAATCCTCAAGAGGTGGGTGGACAAACAAAAACCCACTAATTCTGACAAACTCCAAGAAGTGATTATGAAAGAATGGGTTGCTATCAGTCAGGATTTGGCCCAGATGTTGATTGAGAGCATGCCCAGTCGAATTGCGGAGGTCCTGAAAAAGAAGGGCCAACACTGCAAATACTGACTCTTTGCATAAATGTCATGTAATTGTCGATAAAAGCCTTTGAAACGTATGAAGTGCTTGTAATTATATTTCAGTACATCACAGAAACAACTGAAACAAAGATCTAAAAGCAGTTTAGCAGCAAACTTTGTGAAAACTAATATTTGTGTCATTCTCAAAACTTTTGGCCACGACTGTAGATAGATAGATGGATAGATAGACAGACAGACAGATAGGTCGATGAATACTGTACAATTAGATAGATAGATTAGGCATTTTCACCTCAGTCCTCAGTAGGCATTTTCACCTCAGTGCTTAATGAGAGTCAACAAGCTACGGCACATTTTATATTGAACAAAAGAAGATATTTTGAAGAAATCTGTAAACCAGCAGCTGTAGCTATGTTTCCAACCAAAGATGCAATTTAAATTTATGGCTAAACTGGAAAACCTCCGAAAAGATTTGCGAATAAAGCAGCGTTTCCATCCAACGAGTAAAAAGAGAACAAAATCGTCACTTCCTGATAAACTGGTGCCAAATATTAAAAAGAAATACGGAATTCACTGAGGTAGGAGAAGCTGTGTGAATATTTTTCTTCTATAATAAATTACTTGCACCTCAGAAGGCTAAATGCTATGAACCTGTGGTGAATTTTAGAGGTGTGAGTTGCTCTTTGGGAGCAGACACACTCAAGATAGTTCTGGAGGTAATAATAATACTGAACCACTGAATACAGCCCGCTGGTTTGCCCATTAATGCTATTTTTATAACATGATCTCTTATAACTAAATCACATGACATTTTTTAATACGGATACTGGAATTTATTCTGTAAAAGCATTTCCATTGCAGTATATGTGCATGTTACATCCCTTCCGTTACTTTTTAATGGTCGAGGGGGAACGAAAAGGAAAACATTAAGCCAGTTATAATTATTGCTGCCATTTATAATAGATGAGGAACAACAAGATATGAAAGTGCTATTTAAGTGAACTTAAAAAAAAATTGAAATGCTTATAGAAAATAAAGTTTCACACAAAAGTAGGTATAAGAACTGAGACAACGATTTCACCAAAAAAAGTAACCAAGTTAAACAGGCATAAGGAGGACAAAGGGAACGGGACTGTGCCAAACAAAAGAAAAGAATAAAACAAAAATCAACTAACTAACCCATTAAATTCTTTCCCTAGAACTACAAAATAAAACAAAAAGTAAACCTTCAACGTCCGAGACGTCGTATCTTACCTACTCTCTCCTTCCAAAGCAAAACTTACAAGTGTGGCACAAATCCGTAACCTAGTGTGTATAACTAAAAGAATGCTGCGTGTGCGCCATGTACAGTCATGGCCAAAAGTTTTGAGAATGACACAAATATTAGTTTTCACAAAGTTTGCTGCTAAACTGCTTTTAGATCTTTGTTTCAGTTGTTTCTGTGATGTACTGAAATATAATTACAAGCACTTCATACGTTTCAAAGGCTTTTATCGACAATTACATGACATTTATGCAAAGAGTCAGTATTTGCAGTGTTGGCCCTTCTTTTTCAGGACCTCTGCAATTCGACTGGGCATGCTCTCAATCAACTTCTGGGCCAAATCCTGACTGATAGCAACCCATTCTTTCATAATTAGTGGGTTTTTGTTTGTCCACCCGCCTCTTGAGGATTGACCACAAGTTCTCAATGGGATTACGATCTGGGGAGTTTCCAGGCCATGGACCCAAAATTTCAACGTTTTGGTCCCAGAGCCACTTAGATATCACTTTTGCCTTAAGACACGGTGCTCCATCGTGCTGGAAAATGCATTGTTCTTCACCAAACTGTTGTTGGATTGTTGGAAGAAGTTGCTGTTGGAGGGTGTTTTGGTACCATTCTTTATTCATGGCTGTGTTTTTGGGCAAAATTGTGAGTGAGCCCACTCCCTTGGATGAGAAGCAACCCCACACATGAATGGTCTCAGGATGCTTTACTGTTGGCATGACACAGGACTGATGGTAGCGCTCACCTTTTCTTCTCCGGACAAGCCTTTTTCCAGAAACAATCGGAAAGGGGCTTCATCGGAGAATATGACTTTGCCCCAGTCCTCAGCAGTTCATTCCCCATACTTTTTGCAGAAGATCAATCTGTCCCTGATGGTTTTTTTTGGAGAGAAGTGGCTTCTTTGCTGCCCTTCTTGACACCAGGCCATCTTCCAAAAGTCTTCGCCTCACTGTGCGTGCAGAAGCGCTCACACCTGCCTGCTGCCATTCCTGAGCAAGCTCTGCACTGGTGGCACTCCGATCCCGCAGCTGAATCCTCTTTAGGAGACGATACTGGCGCTTGCTGGACTTTCTTGGATGCCCTGAAGCCTTCTTAACAAGAATTGAACCTCTTTCCTTGAAGTTCTTGATGATTCTATAAATTGTTGATTTAGGTGCAATCTTAGTAGCCACAATATCCATGCCTGTGAAGCCATTTTTATGCAACGCAATGATGGCTGCACGCGTTTCTTTGCAGGTCACCATGGTTAACAATGGAAGAACAATGATTTCAAGCATCACCCTCCTTTTAACATGTCAAGTCTGCCATTCTAACCCAATCAGCCTGACATAATGATCTCCAGCCTTGTGCTCGTCAACGTTCTCACCTGAGTTAACAAGACGATTACTGAAATGATCTCAGCAGGTCCTTTAATGACAGCAATGAAATGCAGTGGAAAGTTTTTTTCAGGATTAAGTTAATTTTCATGGCAAAGAAGGACTATGCAATTCATCTGATCACTCTTCATAACATTCTGGAGTATATGCAAATTGCTATTATAAAAACTTAAGCAGCAACTTTTCCAATTTCCAATATTTATGTCATTCTCAAAACTTTTGGCCACGACTGTACATCATTTGTCAGAGCTTACCTATTCCCTCTCCTCTGTCTAGAATAATACACAGATACGATGTTCACACTCCAGTTCTCAAAAGAACAAAAACGTTTCAGTATTACATGTCAAACAAAGTACACCAACAAAAGTTAATCAAACAATGGTAGATCAAAGCAAAAGGGGAAGAAACACGCACAGAAAACAAATGTCAAACAGAGTTCAAACGAAGTGCCAGCTATCCCGAACTGACGCGGCGTATCCTATAAACGCAAAACGTAACCAGCAAAAGCAAAACAACAGTCCCCAAACTGTATAACGTCATATAGACGTAACAGTGCATTTTTTCTTATCAGATAAAAAGTTTATCCTACTCAGTTGTGCGCATTATTTTTTAATTGCACTTTTTCTAAATGTATGCACATCTTGGCCTTTCCATCCAGGGTTTTTTTATGCGATATTCCAAAATGCACATAAAATAGGTGGCTGGAAACATAGCCATTGACACCCATGGTAGAAAATATAAATATGATGGAAGTCAAATGTTACCAGTTACTTTTTTGTATTCATCGGTGAAAAGTGAAGGAAGAGTAAAATATGAAATTTTCAGTTTTGGGTGAACTATTCCTTTAACCCAAACACTGAAAATCCAGCTTTAAAGCCCCCAAGAAATCAAAACTAACCATATTGATTTTGTTAGCGCACATTGCTAGTTTTGTGGTGAACAATTCATCTGTGAAGGTCATTAAGAAAAAAAAAATGTTTTCCCTTGTAATCTAAAATTAAAATCTGAAAATGCACTTCCTGTTTGTTTGTTTTTTGTTTGTTTCAGTTAAATTCTCAGATTACATATGTCTTAGGAATTGGGCATAGCTAAAATACTTAACCACACTGCTGCAACTGTCAGTTTTGTCAACAAACAGAAATGGTGAGGAGGTGGTGTCTGTTAGGTTGTAATAACTTTCGCCAAACCCTTTTCCCGATCTTGCAGAATGAAATGACTACTTTATTACATCCAATCAGCTCGCAGTAGAAAAAACAAGCCACGCCCACTGTTTTCTCATTTAAAGGTGCCGTATGTAAGTTTGACACCCAGTGGTTGAACTAGATATTGCACTCGTGGATCAAAACAAACGTAAGCGCAGGATGCCAGATTGAGGACAGGAGCGAGTGACTTAAATAAAATGTTCTATATAAAAGCAACGGCACCCAATAGAAGGAATATTTTCCATATTAAAAGGAGTTTTTGTTCTAACCAACACCTCGAATTGATATATTATAAACGGCTTCTATTTCTCTGAACAACAGAAAAGTATGACAATGATCACCTCAGGTACACCTCATGTGCTTTATTCAGTGTGAAATGCTAACAATGTGAGTTTGAATGCCATTTTACATGACATTTATTGCCATACTACTGAAAGCAGCAGCAGATAGTTCACCTCAGATCTTGAAAATAAAATAAATCGTTTGAAATTAAACTTCAGAACTAAACACATATGAGTGATTCAGCATCTACATTTAATAATGTTAAAGAGGTTTAATATGTATTAAATAGATTATAAACCTTACCATTTCCTGAGTGAGTGCATATTCTGTGCTTCTGAATGGCTGTATTTAAATTTCTGTCGTGAAATTTCTGTTGTGAAATATAATTGGCTAAACTGGCAATGGGCAGGTTAAAATAACCAAAACAAAGACTGCGTTCCGAAGAAGACTTCAGCATTGTTTTTCAGATAAACAAGAATGTTCACTTGGCATGTTTCTTAAATATCTGCAAACATATTATGGTATTTTATGCTTTAGAGGAGTCAAAAACTTACATACAGCACCTTTAATATTCTGTTTCTCTAGGAACTGCATGTGGACTTTAACTATGTAATTTCTTAAGTTGAGTAGGACGTTTACTCTAAAGCAAATTCAAAAACTTTAGTTAAAGAAGTGAGAACAATAGTATGTTAATAGCTTTTTTACATTTAGCATTTGCAGAATGCTAAATTCATTTCATTTACAGTTCTAGAATTATTAAATATCTATGCTGGTAAACTAATATATTGCTTAACGTGTACTCTTTGATTTAGTTTGATAAAATGCATTCATTGAAATACACAACGCATGTCATCTTTGTAAGGAAAAAAAAACATGAATATCAAATTGATTGTAATCTAATGTATTATAAAAGTAACCAAAACACAGATTCCTTGAATTTTATTCAGTTGTTTTATAGCTAGCATAACACAGTCTATATTTACATATACAGCCAAATTTCCCTCTTTGTAGTTTCAGCAAAGCTGTAGATGTAACACACACATTCAACATAAATTCAAGTAATTGAAAAAAACATTCAATAAAATGATCAACATCAAGAGGAACAAAGAAATAACCTATATATTCAAATATACAGCATTTCGAAATTAAATATATCTTTATCCTCCTTCAAACAAAAACAATAGATTTATTTTTGTTCCCTACGCTCAAGTATATATTAAAATACAGCCAGTGTATTTTAAAAATATCAGTAATCAGAATGTAGTGTAGAGTAGCTTTTAAGTTAAATGACCTGAACCCTGCTTAAAGGGATAGTTCACCCAAAAATGAACATTTACTTACTATTGCAACTCAACCCTCAAGTGGTTCTAAACCTTTATGAGTTTCTTTCTTCCATTGAACACTAAAGAAGATATTCTGAAACATGCTGGAAACCTGTAACCATTGACTTCCACAGTATTTGTATTTCCTATATGGAAGTCGATGGTTACCGTTTTTCAGCTCTCTTCAAAACATCTTCTTTAATGTTCAACAGAAGAAAGAAACAAATAAAGGTTTGGAACCACTTGAGGAAAACTAAACCATGACTAAGTACTCATTTTTGGGTAAACTTCCCCTTTAAAATGTGCATTAAACCTGCATATTGCATGTCCCTTCAGAAAACAAGTCTATGTTTGTTGTAAATAAGTGAGTAAGTGCAACAAGCATTATGTAGGAGAAATAAAAAGAGATCTATGGTAACTCCAGGAGGTTGTTCTTGGCATACAAGTTTTCTGTAATCTGATAGACTTCAGCGATAAGTGGCAAAAACTCTCCTAACAGAGCAACCACCTGCGTATGATCGCCTGCGTTCATCACGTCAAAGAAGGTTTCGCGTGTCGGAAGGGAACACAATGCCCAGCGGATATTATTCCGGATGAGCCAGGGGTGATGATTGGCCAGAGACTCGTTATAGGCGTCAGAACACATGACGGAGGTCTTGCTGTCCTCGGTGCTTGGTGCGCAGTCTCTCCAGGAAGAGCTCCAGCCAGCGAAGAGCCCGGTGGAGCCGCAGGAGAGTCCGGCAACCTGATTCTGGGTGGCTGCCTCTTTTGGCGAGGTCCACCAGGTTGTTTCTCAGCTCATATTTGACCATGGACTGGATGGTGGCGTAATGGGATCCGTTCTCTCCTGAAAGGAAGTTCTCCAAGATCTGGATTTTGCTGACCACATACTTGGAGATGAAGGAAAACATGCTGCCCAGGTTATTCATGAAGCTGATGTGGAAAATGGGGGGTATGTAGAAGAAATAAAGATAATCAACTGCTAAATCTTTAATTTTCAAATAACTTTTCTGAAAGTTAAAGTCAGCATACGATGAAATAATGTTTTAATGTCATTCAGCGTAAGATACATTTATGTAAATATAGAAACAACATATTGTTATTATTAAAATATATTAAGGAATAAGTTACCATATATATTTTATGATATTATTAAACACTACAGTCTGACAAAGTATATGACAATCATTATTTTATTGCTCAGAAGAAAATAAAGTAAAGAGGACAATAACTGTAAGAAATTAAAAATGTAAAGCTTCATGATGCTTTTATGTGTTCCACAGGTCTTTTTTTTTTTATAACTGAGCATTATAAGTTAACTATATATATATATATATATAATTCCATTAAGGTACTGAAGCCATAACAAATATATATAAATCAGATAATAAGAAATCCTTAACATTTCAACGGATGTGGCATCTTACTTCAAACACACCCAAATAATATTTTAAGACAATTAAAAAAAAAATACTCACCTGACGAGATCTTGCCATCCTGCTATATAATATTTAATGTAAACCTCCTTATTTTCACTCAGACTTGATCTGAGTGTTTCTAACACCCTCTGAAGACTGAATGCGTCTGCCATTCTGTTCCCTCTTTATCGACTGCTAGGAAATAGTAAATAAATCCTTCAGATTTAGAAAGGAATAAAAATAAATAAAAGTCCTTAAATATGAATTAGTATAAAAGTATCTTATGTGCTCTTCACTGGGATCATATCACTAACGCTGTGCTTTCTTTTCGATCATTTTTCTTCGCGATATTTCAGGAACGTAGACCAATCACATCACTTTGACAAGAAAAAGTTAACGTTGGGTCTTCGCCTCCTGCGGTTGTTTAACCAATGATATTGAAGTTGACGCAGTCACGTTCATAGACATTTATAATAGATTTGAGTCACACACATTGGACGTTAAGTCCCCAAGTTTCACTGGTTTCGCTTTTATAAAAGAATTGCAGCAATATTTTGAAAAACTCTCTGTTTCGGGAAACACTAAGGCTAGGAAAACATTATCTTGTCATGCCCTATATAATTCCCCTGTAACATCAGTACTTCGTTTTGAATTACTTACAATCTTTGTATCTTATTTTTTTATTCTATGCTTTATTTTATGTATATTTCTTTATTATCTTATTATATTTTATTTTTTATTGAGATGATGCCGGTCAGTTGGCATTTCTGTGTGGAGTTTGCATGTTCTCCCCGTGTTCGCGTGGATTTCCTCCGGGTGCTCCGGTTTCCCCCACAGTCCAAAGACGTGGTATAGGTGAATTGGGTAAGCTAAATTGTCCGTAGTGTATGTGTGTGAGTGAGTGTGTATGGGTGTTTCCCAGTGATGGGTTGCGGCTGGAAGGGCATCCACTGCGTAAAACATATGCTAGATAAGTTGGCGGTTCATTCCGCTGTGGCGACCCCAGATTAATAAAGGGACTAAGCCGAAAAGAAAATGAATGAATGAATGAATGAGATGATGCCAACCCTAGAGGACTTCGAGGACAACTCATATGAAGAGATGACCCCCATCATCAAGGACTTCCAGGACAGCACACAAATATATATATATATATAGAAATACACTTCATTAAACATGTACACATAGACATCACCTATTGCAGGTTAACTGTGTAATAACTTATATTTGATTGTAGCTTTAACTTAATTTGATTGTAATGCAATAATGTGCACCTTTTGTTAAGCTGCTTTAAAACAATAATTATTTTAAAAAGCGCTATGCAAATAAACTTGGATTAATTTGAATATTGTACCTTTTATTTTTTCTTTACTGCTGTATCCCTCTGGCTTCCACTATGTTTAATGTATATTTCACAATGTCTCACTAGGCTACTGTCCATATACTGTTCAATAAAAAAAAAATGTCACTGGTTTTCACCAGGCCCGGCTCTTGCCAGCCACAGATGGGTGGGCTGACAGAAATTCCAGGTGAGCAGTTTTTGGGGTTAGGAGATAAATACACTGTAAAATTCAAATTATTGAATGACGGAATAGCAAAAGTATTGTAATAATGTTCTTGTTTCGGCTTGGTTAAGAAGGCATTAGCCTAAGTCAATATAAGCGCAAACGTGTTTTTGTTAAAGAAGAGTTATTTTTAAATCCTGTCAACTTTCAGAATGAATAATGACTCGAATAATAAACCCAAATTCAGGCATTATTATAGTCTTTTTAAAGTTAGTAAAATTAAATATGCAAGTAATATGTTTAAGAGAGAAATTGAGTTTACTCTGCTTGATTTTTTTTTTTAATTGAGTGTTACTCTAACGTTTACCGAATGTTAGTGGCAGTACAGTATATCTGCTCCATAATGTTGATTATGCTCGACGGAATCTGATAGGCCTAATGAATGACAAATGTCTTATTTGAAAATAGTGTAGTAGTCAAAGACAGTACAAGCAAATGTGTTTACAAAATTATATAATTAATAACGAATCATTTAATAATTTCGTTCTGAAATTATTCCGAATAATGAATACGCGTATTCTGATGTGATCACTGTCTTTTGCATTAAGGACCAGGACCATTTTAAAGTTTGTTTTTATTACGTAGTCGTAAACTGTAATCGTTCATATGTCTCAAATGTGTTAACTCCACAGATTAGTAACTGATGGAAGCGAATAAAAAGGCGCCTCTGCGATATGAATGAAATCTATATTTATTACGCTTTGTCCAGAAATCACAAACGAATATGATTAGTCCATCTTACATGTGCTGCGAAAAGTAACATTACACACGTGACATGAGTTCTTTTTCCCGCTTTATTAGCGGCAATGATTATAATTTTAGCCTAAATAATAAGATTCAATCGCTTTCATAACTGCTAAATAAAAAAATTACAGTAAAAGTTTAAACAGGAAAATTATTACTTAGAATGACAGAAAACGGATGGCGCAGTTAAGCCACGCCCACATGTGGAGTTATGGCTGCGGCGTTGTTTAGCTTCTTTGCTAACCTGTGCCTGAATTATCTAGTTTTTGAACATATCCACAGTTTTTCAAAGTCATAAATTAAATTAAGAGAGTGGACTATAGTGCATAAGATGACTGACATGCACCCATAAAGTGTTAAATATATGTCCAGCTAACGTTACAGATTGACTGTTGGTCTTCTGTAAACAAAAAACATTTGCAAAGCTGCCAAGATGCCTGATATCAAAGTTACGCCTTTAGGTAAGCGGTTTGCTTATTGTATATGTAAACCCTGAAATATGTGGTTAACAAATTCGATAAAATGCGTAGTTACTAACGTGAGTTGTTCTATATTAATTCAGTAAGTATTCGCGATAGTAACTTTAGTATATTACACAGTATTTCATTATTTTACATGATGGGTCAACTTATTTTACATAATTCTGGTAGACTTTTATTTTCATTTATAGTATATGTGTATGTAATTGTCTCTGTCCAATTCCTTATGTTATAATGTGATATAATGTTAGTATTTAAAATAACCTTTATATTAATATATTTTGAAATTAATGTAAGCTCTTTAATAATGTAGAAATTACTTATTTGGCCAACTTCAATGCATTAAATATATTTAAATGATGGTAAAGATGGTAAAGGTAAAGGTGTATTTAAAAAAGCTTAAGTTTCCTCAGAGTTATTAAACAGCAAGAACTGTTTATAACATTGACACTTAGTTAACACCATTATTTAAGGGCACCTATGATGAAAATCAACTTATGTAAGCTGTTTGGACAGAACTGTGTGTCGGTATAGTGTGTCCACCGTCATATCGGATTGATAGAAACACAATAAGTCTCTTTTTTTAATTTCCTGACGTTAAAATAGGATCCAAATCCCTCCCATTTTGAGGCCCACCGCAACTTGACGTAGGAGTATGGTTTTTCCACCCACCGAATTGATTGACAGACGCGTATAATCATATCAACAAGACAGGACGTGCGCAAAGCAACTGGGATTAAAAGATCTGTTCAGATCTCTGTGATTGTCAATCATCATCAAATGTGATCAAGAATGAGTTTTACTAGTTTAAAATGTTTTTAAA
Organism: Danio jaintianensis; assembly: GCA_903798115.1. Taxonomy (NCBI): domain Eukaryota; kingdom Metazoa; phylum Chordata; class Actinopteri; order Cypriniformes; family Danionidae; genus Danio; species Danio jaintianensis. The sequence goes on along the minus strand of CAIGQV010019951.1, from coordinate 22,564,859 downwards.
ACAGTGCATGTTTGTAATAAAGACAATAAAATCGCTTCGTAATTCATCAACACAGTCACATAGTGTCAATACAATTATAAAAGACGACACTTCAATCCTGGTTTGTGGACTTAAATCAGGTTTATTTTGTACATTAACATAACGGATGTCCATACAGCAGTGGATATTAATGTGTATCCTGTCACATTTGCCATGCAAAAACTGCAAAGCTAAACGTGTGTGTGTGTGCACGCATGCAAACTTTATAACGACATTGTGTGTGACTCATCGCTGCAGAAAGGCTTGAATTAACTCCACAACAAATATAACAAATAACCGTTGGGAATGTTCTTACTGTAGTAAGGGAGATCTGCTTCATTCTTGTCTGTTACTGTGCTGTTTATCTACGTGAACCCTATGGCTCTGACACGCACGTGGGAACAGTGGGCGAGGAGAACTAGCTTTAGAGGCACAGGCAACAAAAACACCTACAGTGCCATAAGAGCTCAAATTTCCCAGATTTAAAAAGGTATAATAAATAATCTGATGAGTGTTTTGAGCTGAAACTTTACAGACACATTCTGGAGACACAAAAGACTTATGTTAATGCTTGAAAAAGGGTTAAAATAGGTGCCCTTTAATGGAGAAAAACACTAGAAATTCAAATACGCTGATTTCTGAACTAGCATCATGTGACACCATCACACGAACAAATTGCATTTTAAAATATTTTATAAAATATGTGACAAACAAAAATTTGTGTCTATATACAAATATTCAAATTTCACATATCTCACTTATTTATAAAAGGTAAGTATTATAATTGAAATTGATTGTAGCGTGTAAGTGTTTGTATGTAAGTAGTTGTAAATGTGTGTATGTGTTGTGTTTCAGGGGCTGGTCAGGATGTCGGCCGCAGCTGTATTCTGGTCTCCATCGGAGGCAAAAACATCATGCTGGACTGTGGGATGCACATGGGCTTTAATGATGACGTATGTCTCTCAACAGTTCTTTCTTTGTTCTCCTTTGTGTATTTTGAGTATAATTCTGTAGTCTGCAAGATGACTAGTATAAACGTAACATTCTGTATTTCCATTTCAGAGACGTTTCCCAGATTTTAGTTACATTACTCAAAACGGCCGCCTCACCGAGTTCTTGGACTGTGTCATTATAAGGTCAGTTTATATTTGAAGTGTATATAGTTTTTATTTATAGTTATAGTTATATTTGTTTATAGTATATATTTAGTTTTTTGTTTTTATTTGAAGTGTATATTGTAGTTATATGTAAGAAATAATTGATGATGGGCCATTTAATTATTTGAAAATAATGAGGTGGCTATGACTTGGAAGCACCTGTGCATTATTTGTTTACATTTCAATGGTCCAGAGTCAATTGTTCACCTTTTACTACAGTTACCACATCTAAAAACATTGTTCAAATGTTGAATTTCAAGCCATTTGAGCAGTTTTTGTTCTCAAACTGCTCCAGTGTGTAGGACTAGTTTATACACATCTCATCCAAATCCTTCTGTTTTGACTTTTTTAATAGATTTTTGACTTCTGTAGCTGTAAGATAACTAAAATCATTCAGTGTAGTGATATGGAACTGTATTGTGGTCAAAACCTGCCTGGAACTACTTCAGCGGTGCATTTACTGTAAATTAAAACAATCAAACATCTTAGAAAGTTCATCAGCCAATCAGAATCAAGCATTCAAATGCCTGTAAAGTATATAGCTGCATCCAAAATGGCATACTGCTCGAGTGTGAACTACTTTGAATTTTAATTAAGTTCGGAAAAAAAAGTATGTTTTATATTGGATAAAGTTGTGTAGTATGAATGGAATTTGGACGTGCTACATCCACTAGGTTGTCATTATCACATGATCTATCTGCCTCAGTTATGTCACTTTAATCCCATTCATAAATTCGATTGCATGGCCTTATGGGATAGTAAAGTGTCTATTGGATGCGCACTTCAGAATCTCGCCAGAAGTAGTAGGTGATCTGGGTATTTCTTGCCTACTGCTTTTCTGCATGGTTCGGGACTTGTAGAGCTGCGCATCGATGGATTTGCTCTTCAGTGTTTGGACTCTCAGCAGTGAAAATTTAAACCACACTGAACTGAACTGAACTTCAACTCTAAAAACTGAACTGACACCATTTCAATTCACTATAATCTTCTATGTGAAGCTGCTTTGACACAATCTACATTGTAAAAGCGCTATAGAAATAAAGATGAATTGAAAATTGAATTGAACTAAATTTTGTCATGCTGCTCGCTTAATGTTTTTTACCATTGTTAACATGGCTGCTGAAAATCTTTGAAAATGCTTAAATTTTAATCTAGTCATTGAAATTGCTTAGATTTTGGATAAAGTGCTTATAAGGATGTGAAAATGCAATTGTGTTGCTTTTGTAATTCATCTTATTAAATAGGTAACTGTTTAAATAAAATAAAAAAATACTTTTTACTTTTGCATAAAATGAAATGACTCTATAGCATGATCTACCTGTTTTTTTACTGCACCTTTTGAAATGAAAATAAAATCCACACAAAATAGCAAACGTATAAATTGACAAGTCATGTATGAATCGATAAATCACGTACCAATTGGTCAAACAGTGCATTTGTGCATTTATTCTCTTGCTTTTCTGACAGACATAAATGACACACTGTAAGCAGATCTAATTTCTAATTGAAATATGCAGTTGCTAATCACATTTTTAAAATACTAGTTAATGTTTAGATTTCAAAGATATAAAAAATATGTCACATGCAGGGGAGGACTTAACCAATAAACGAGGTAAGCAGCCGCTCAGGGCCCTGGGGAATTAGGGGGCCCCGACCAATGCCAAGAAGCCTATTTTAATCATATAACTCTTTTATAAATTTTCTATCATATGTTGTAAAATCTGTCTATAACCATTAAGATTTTAATGTTATTACTTCTTTTCAAACACGCGGGCCCTCATGAATAGTGGAACGTTCCTTCTGTACTGCACATGCAAATATTAAAATCTAACCACAAATACAGTCGTGGCCAAAAGTTTTGAGAATTACATACATTTTGGAAATTGGAAAAGTTGCTGCTTAAGTTTTTATAATAGCAATTTGCATATACTCCAGAATGTTATGAAGAGTGATCAGATGAATTGCATAGTCCTTCTTTGCCATGAAAATTAACTTAATCCTGAAAAAAACTTTCCACTGCATTTCATTGCTGTCATTAAAGGACCTGCTGAGATCATTTCAGTAATCGTCTTGTTAACTCAGGTGAGAATGTTGATGAGCACAAGGCTGGAGATCATTATGTCAGGCTGATTGAGTTAGAATGGCAGACTTGACATGTTAAAAGGAGGGTGATGCTTGAAATCATTGTTCTTCCATTGTTAACCATGGTGACCTGCAAAGAAACGCGTGCAGCCATCATTGCGTTGCATAAAAATGGCTTCACAGGCAAGAATATTGTGGCTACTAAGATTGCACTTAAATCAACAATTTATAGGATCATCAAGTACTTCAAGGAAAGAGATTCAATTCTTGTTAAGAAGGCTTTAGGGTGTCCAAGAAAGTCCAGCAAGTGCCAGGATCGTCTCCTAAAGAGGATTCAGCTGCGGGATTGGAGTGCCACCAGTGCAGAGCTTGCTCAGGAATGGCAGCAGGCAGGTGTGAGCGCTTCTGCACGCACAGTGAGGCGAAGACTTTTGGAAGATGGCCTGGTGTCAAGAAGGGCAGCAAAGAAGCCACTTCTCTCCAAAAAAAACATCAGGGACAGATTGATCTTCTGCAAAAAGTATGGCGAATGAACTGCTGAGGACTGGGGCAAAGTCATATTCTCAGATGAAGCCCCTTTCCGATTGTTTGGGGCATCTGGAAAAAGGCTTGTCCGGAGAAGAAAAGGTGAGCGCTACCATCAGTCCTGTGTCATGCCAACAGTAAAGCATCCTGAGACCATTCATGTGTGGGGTTACTTCTCATCCAAGGGAGTGGGCTCACTCACAATTTTGCCCAAAAACACAGCCATGAATAAAGAATGGTACCAAAACACCCTCCAACAGCAACTTCTTCCAACAATCCAACAACAGTTTGGTGAAGAACAATGCATTTTCCAGCACGATGGAGCACCGTGCCATAAGGCAAAAGTGATATCTAAGTGGCTCGGGGACCAAAACGTTGAAATTTTGGGTCCATGGCCTGGAAACTCCCCATAATGTTAAATACATTCGTATTCGATCGTAATCCCATTGAGAACTTGTGGTCAATCCTCAAGAGGCGGGTGGACAAACAAAAACCCACTAATTCTGACAAACTCCAAGAAGTGATTATGAAAGAATGGGTTGCTATCAGTCAGGATTTGGCCCAGAAGTTGATTGAGAGCATGCCCAGTCAGTATATATTTCAGTACATCACAGAAACAACTGAAACCAAGATCTAAAAGCAGTTTAGCAGCAAACTTTGTGAAAACTAATATTTGTGTCATTCTCAAAACTTTTGGCCACGACTGTACAGCTAATTAACTGTACATAGTTTGTGAACTTGTTTTTTATTTGTGAATTTATTGTATTTAATTTTACATTAAGAAGGTAAAGCTTCCACTTAAAATATATTTTTAACATGCAGTTTTTTATATATATTTAAAAAATGAATCTACAGAGAAAAAAAGATATTTATAGAGAAGGAGAGTGCTTTGAGTTTTAATGCTTGGGCCCCATACCTGGAATTGCTTAGAGCCCATAAATCACTAAGTCCACCCCTGAGTGCATGCAACATATTGACATTAGTACTTATGTCACAGGTGTTATTGTTACTCAGCTGCACATATGTAGTCTCTGTTCATTTTGTTTTGATGAACACTATGTTACTTCATATTTAAGTACGGCAGATTTTATTTTACTTTTTAAGAACAGTATCATTTTTATTTAAATAAAAAAAAAAACGCATTTTAATTTAATACATATATGTTTTGCCTATAACCACAGTGCAGTGTTAATGTTTAAACTGTATCTACAATGTTTAAAGTGACTGACAATAATAAATATTCTTATTAGGAATAAAACTGCCTCGTTTTTTTTAACTATGCAGTAGCTGAGTAATTAGGCCTACTGCGCTATTGTATTTTAATGCTGGTCGTTATGGTGGAACTTGGAGAGACAAATGTTTTCTGAGGTGTTGCTTGGTGTAAAAGGTTTGCGACCCACTGCTATTTACAGTATATGGAAGTATGCGAATTTGGATGCACCATTTGTTTATGAGTTTCATGCTCCGCATTTTCTTGTTTTCTGTTTTTTTTTTTTCTCCCAGTCATTTCCATCTGGATCACTGCGGTGCTCTTCCTTACATGAGCGAGATGGTGGGTTACGACGGGCCCATCTACATGACCCACCCCACCAAAGCCATCTGCCCCATCCTGCTGGAGGACTTCAGGAAGATCACGGTGGATAAAAAGGGAGAGACCAACTTCTTCACCTCACAGATGATCAAAGACTGCATGAAGAAAGTTGTGCCTCTCAACCTCCATCAAACTGTTCAGGTAAAGTTCATATGGTTGATTTATAAAGCACAGCTTCTCTAAAGAATATGGTGTGACTGTATGTGGTGATATATGTATAAGATTAACTATACATTTCCTTGTAATTGTATTTTATATAGGCGGCTCAGTGGTTAGCACTGTCGCCTCACAGCACGAAAGTCACTGGTTTGAGTCCCAGCTGGGCCAGTTGGCATTTCTGCGTGGAGTTTGCATGTTCTCCCCGTGTTCGCGTGGGTTTCCTCTGGGTGCTCCGGTTTCCCCCACAGTCCAAAGACGTTCGCTATAAGTTAATTGGATTAACTAAATTGGTTAATAGTGTATGAGTGTGTGTGTTAATGTGAGAGTGTATGGGTGTTTCCCAGTACTGGGTTGCAGCTGGAAGGGCATCCACTGGGTAAAACATATGCTGGATAAGTTGGCGGTTAAATGAATGAATGAATGTATTTTATATATACAGTGCATCCGAAAAGTATTCATAGCGCTTCACTTTTTCCACGTTTTTATGTTACAGCCTTATTCCAAAAATGGATTAAATTCATTTATTTCCTCAGAATTCTACACACAATACCCCATAATGACAATGTGAAAAAAGATTTTTTGAAATTGTTGCAAATTTATTCAAAATAAAAAACCTGAAAAATCACATGTACATAAGTATTCACAGCCTTTGCTCAATACTTTGTTGATGCACCTTTGGCAGCAATTACAGCCTCAAGTCTTTTTGGATATGATGCCCCAAGCTTGGCACACCTTGGAATTTTTGTCCATTCCTCTTTGCAGTACCTCTCAAGCTCTATCAGGTTGGATGGGAAGCGACGGTGTACAGCCATTTTCAGATCTCTCCAGAGATGTTCAATAGGATTTAGATCTGGGCTCTGGCTGGTCCACTCAAGGACATTCACCGAGTTGTTGTGAAGCCACTCCATTGATATTTTGGCGGTGTGCTTTAGGTCATTGTCCTGCTGGAAGATGAACCGTCGCCCCAGTCTGAGGTGTTAAGTACTCTGAAGCAGGTTTTCATTCAGGATGTCTCTGTACATTGCTGCATTCATCTTTCCCTCTATCCTGACTAGTCTTCCAGTTCCTGCTGCTGAAAAACATCCCCACAGCATGATGCTGCCACCACTATGCTTCACTGTAGGCATGGTATTAGCCTGGTGATGAGCGGTGCCTGGTTTTCTCCAAACGTAACGCCTGGCATTCACTCTAAAGAGTTCAATTTTAGTCTCATCAGACCAGAGAATTTAGTTTCAGATGCCTTTTGGCAAATTCCAGGCGGGCTGCTATGTGCCCTTTACTAAGGAGTGGCTTCAGTCTGGCCACTCTACCATACAGGCCTGATTGGTGGATGGCTGCACAGATGGTTGTCCTTCTGTAAAGTTCTTCTCTCTTCACAGAAGAACGCTGGAGCTCAGACAGAGTGACCATCGGGTTATTGATCACCTCCCTGACTAAGGCCCTTTTCCCCCGATCACTCAGCTAAGATGGCCCACCAGCTCTAGGAAGAGTCCTGGTGGTTCCAAACATCTTCCACTTACGGATGATGGAGGCCACTGGGCTCATTGGAACTTTCAGAGCAGCAGAAATTTTTCTGTAACCTGCCCCAGCCTTGTGCCTGGAGACAATCCTGTCTCGGAGGTCTACAGACAATTCCTTTGTCTTCATGCTTGGTTTATGCTTTGACATGCACTGTCAACCCTGGGACCTTATATAGACAGGTGTATGCCTTTTCAAATCATGTCCAATCAGCTGAATTTACCACAGGTGAACACCAATAAAGCTGCTGAAACATCTCAGGAACATCAGTGGAAACAAAATGTACCTGAGCTCAATTTAGAGCTTCACGGCAAAGGCTGTGAATACTTATGTACATGTGATTTTTCTGGTTTTTTATTTTTAATAAATTTGCAACAATTTCAAAAAATCTTTTTTCACATTGTCATTATGGGGTATTGTGTGTAGAATTTTGAGGAAATAAATGAATTTAATCCATTTTGTAATAAGGCTGTAACATTAAAAAATGTGGGAAAAGTGAAGCGCTATAAATACTTTCCGGATGCACTGTATACACATACACACATTATTGTGTTTAAGTTAATTAGAACTTCTTAACGGTAAAGCCACTCAGAGTAGATTTTTACAATTGTAGTTTCCAACATTATTTACATAGTTTAAAATCATTTTTATTACAAGAGTTATTGGTGAATCATGATCTGTGAAAAGGTTCAATCACGGATATATCATGCACTAATTAGTACACGTTCTTAGTGACTGAGACAAAGGTGCAATGCAGGCACGACACAAGTCATTTTTGCTAATTTTAGCCTGGCATAGGTTTTATTTTCATGTCCTCTTGCAAATGCATTTGGAGCAGGGGTATTTTGTTATTTAAAGAGCACCTTAGTGATAGATGGGCAAAAAACGCATGCACACATTGCTTATTAAACACACAGGGATGTGCAGCAGCACACAAATTTCTTTAAACGAAAAATTAAAGGATTAAATGTAAAAGATTAATATTGACTATATAAATATAAAAACTGCTACCTCTTCCAGCTGGTTCTGTAGATGGTGTGTTTGCTTTCACCTCACATAATAGCAGATCCTCACTAGTGAAACGTTAAGTTTTTTTTGTTTACAAAGTCTGTCATATAAATAACGAATACGCCATGGCATGACCACAATAATAATCTTAAATGGAATGAAAGACTCTGATTGGTTTAAAACATGTTACACCCAAAACTCTTTAAGAGAATAACGATAACCCTTTTAGACCGTGCACTGGGCACGCAGCCCGTTTTTCCCATCCTTAAAATAGCAAAGGCTGATTCAGACACAAAATCACTTAAAATGCGCCTTAATCCCCCAAACATTTAGAAAAGTTATTAAAATGAAAAAGATTTTATGTTGCTAATTGATTTAATTGATTTATTTTTTGGGGGAATGTTGTCTGACTTTTTTCTTATTTATTTATTTTCCCCTCATCAAGGTTGACGATGAGCTTGAGATCAAAGCATACTACGCAGGTCATGTTCTTGGAGCCGCCATGGTCCAAATCAAAGTCGGTTTAGAGTCTGTCGTCTATACAGTGAGTGCCACTCTTCCTATTACATACTCTAATTTGATGACATTCCAGCTGGTGACTTAATTTGTACATTTATATCTAAATGTATTTATACAGGGTGATTACAACATGACACCAGACAGACATTTAGGGTGAGTATAATTTATTTTTTATCATATATTAAATGTCATTGTTCACAATAGGGACAATACATAGAAAATAAATATAGAATAATATAAAAGTTTTTTTTACATTTGGATGTTTAAAGTGGCAAATGTCAAAACTGTCCAATGTATTCTATGTTGACATGGACTCTAATATAGTTTCATTATAATTGTCATTGTCATTCTTGGAGCGAACGTGTCGTAAATCAGGTTTAACTTTGCTGTCTTGATTTACCCAGAGCTGCTTGGATTGATAAATGTCGGCCAGACATTTTAATATCAGAATCCACATACGCCACCACCATCAGAGACTCCAAACGCTGCAGAGAGAGGGATTTCCTGAAGAAGGTTCATGAAACGGTGGAAAGAGGAGGCAAGGTAGAAAAAAAAAAAATCATCCAATCAGATTTAAGACTGTTTCTTTTGTGTTCAACCATGTGCGTTAAGATGCGTTTGTTTATATTCTGTCCATCCTGGTGTCTCTGTGTTTTAGGTCTTGATTCCAGTATTTGCTTTGGGAAGAGCACAGGAGCTCTGTATTCTGTTGGAAACATTCTGGTGAGTTTGTAACCATTTTTTTTTACTGGTCTAAGATTGCTACTGCTCATTGCTACTGCTCAATCAGTTTGCACGTAATATAGCTATAAAATACAATATTTGATATAGTAATCAGGGATGTCATTTGTCTGTGTAAATACCGAACTCAATGGGGCGAGCCCTGTAATTTGCGTAAATCCGAAGTTTGTTTTTTTTGAGAGAGGTGGGGGGTGTCATCATGAGGTTCCTTGTTCATCATTGTGCACAAGAAGGAGCAGTAACTGCTTCATTCCGGACGTCATTCAGGGATTGTATGTAATTGTAAACACATGTAATGTAATTGTAGACCTACCTAGGCTACTGTGTATATAATATAATGATATTGTGTAGTCCTATAATGTGTGCTTTAAATGCGTGCGTGGCTGTGCACACTTTTTCCGCTCTCAAATTTGCATAACCACATGCGCTCTATGTACATTATAAATAAAGCCGCAGGACGCACATTTGTTATTATCCTCTGCAAGTCATCTGTCCTCTTTATGTCTTCATTTATTCAGTGCTACAGTATAGCACCTGAAATTTAATACCTGAATGTTTTGAAAGTTTAGATGATATTACAGATTTATACAAAAAATATTTTATAATTAATAAAAAAGTGAAAGTAATAAACTCTTTTTAGCGATGTATGGTATTTCTATTTGAGGGTGGAATGATAAATTATATTAGGCTACTCAATTCAACTGAACTTAATATTTTAAGGCCTTTAAACGACTTAATGGCTTAAAACAGTTTGAATTATTCACTGACTAATAGTTTATTTATCATGTTGCAATAAAGAGTCTACTAAATTAAAGGAAAATATATATTATTTGGACACAAGAGAACTAACCGAGTTAGTGGCAATGTGTGGATCTGTCCTAACATTGAGAGAAAGTATAAAGTATAGCCTATTAAATATTACTTGACGTGACTATTAAATTGCTAAACATTTAAACTGATAAAACAAAAAATGAAACTTAAATTATGTTGCTAATATAAAATATCATATCTATCTATATCTCCCTTCTTTTTTGTCCTCGGCTGATCACATGCCTGAGTAATGTACCTGTACATACATTTGTCAATTTGTATATTTTATTCTCTATTTACTTCTTTTTTTATTTGATATATTTTTTCTTTATTATCTGTTTTTTTTTGTTACTGTCACTGTGGAAACTTAATTCCTCGTATGTGTAAACATACCTGGCAATAAATCTCATTCTCATTCAGATTTAATCTATTATTATTATTATGTCTTAACATTTTATTATGCAAGGATGTAAATGGAATCTCTGTATTGGCGTAGAACGTTATATAATTTCAGGTTGTTTCACTTTAACAGGGAGAGAATGAATCTGAAAGCCCCCATTTATTTTTCCACCGGGCTGACGGAGAAGGCCAATCACTACTACAAACTGTTCATCACCTGGACCAATCAGAAGATCCGTAAGACCTTCGTACAAAGAAACATGTTTGAGTTCAAGCACATCAAAGCCTTTGATCGCTCGTATGCTGATAACCCTGGTCCAATGGTAAGACCACAGCACAAATGTATTCAATTGATGTACTTTTCAAATCTATCTAGAGTGGTTTGTAATTATTATTATGCAAATTTTATTATTATGCAAATAATATAATAATATAATAATCTTTTACTGTTTCTTCCACATATTAATAAAAATAAATTATTTTAAATCTGATAAATGATATACCTTGCAAGTATGTGTTTTCTACTGTTCAGTTGGTATTATTACATAATGTTTTACACAAATATTATGGTTTATTATTATTATTTTATTTACATTTAGTCTGTTAGCAGACGATTTTGTCCCAAGCAACTTACAAATGCGTTTGTGTAATTTAGTAATTTATTCTTAACCTAATAATGGCAGCTTGTTTAAAAAAAAAAATTGTATTGTGATTATTAATATACTATGCATGTTTGAAAAATTATTACTAATAGTTGTTATTATTATTTGATGTGTGTCATTAAGTTATAACTATTACTATAAATGAGTAAAACTAGAAATATTTTAGTATATACAACATTGTGTTTTTCTTTTTAAAAATAAAATAATAACATTTTAAATTTGATAAGTTGACTTTTGACTACAAAATACTCATAACAATAATAAAAACCCTTGCTGTTAAAGTATAAATTGCCATTTTTATAGACCAGTTAATAGCCATTTCTACAGTTTTAGCATTCAAAAATAGTTCAATTCAAGTTTATTTGTATAGCGCTTTTTACAATAATTTACAAAAGGTGCACATTATTAAATTACAATCAAATTAAGTTAAAGTTACAATCAAATATGTTATTATACACAGACATCACCTATATGCTATAAAATTGCAGGTTAATGATGTCTGTGTACATGTTTAATGAAGTGTATTAAGTGTATGTGTTGTCCTCAAAGTCCTCTGTGGTTGGCATCATTTCTTCTCTAGAGGCCTCGGAATGGGCATCCCTAGGTGGAAATAGAGAACAAAGAAAATAATTAGCGTAGCTGCTGTTCATAATGTATTTGAACAAGAGATATTAAATGTCAATGCGAAAATGAAGCACTATAAATGAAAATAGGAGTTATATAACCAAACATATAAACAAACCTATAAAGCCTATTTCTAACAAAATGTCTGGTGCATGAAGACAGGAGAAATGTGTCCAACAGGTGGTTTGTCAAGCCCACTCACCTACATGGAGCACAGTCATGCATCATACCGTTAAGCTGCGGTCACACTAGACTTTTTTTCCCCATAGACTTCCATTCATACGCACGCGAATGCGGCAGACCGGAAACGCAAGCTCGTGCGACAAGTTTCTCAGTTCGCTGCATTGCAAAGTTCAAGCTTGGTGAACTCTGACCTGCGAAATCGCATCACGTGACTGCATGAGACCAATTGAAGATCAAAACATGACCTCTCTGGACAGAAATGTAAAATATGAACCAATTACTTGCTTTTTTAAATGTCTAATCATCTTGTTTAATCCCGCCCCTTTTCGCAGCACCGTACGACAGATTTTTGCATGCTCAAACTCTAGTGTGACCGCGACATTATGTAATGGATTGTGTGTATGCTTTTCTAAAGCGATAGGTCTTTAAAAAGAACTGATGGATTATTGAGTAGTATTATGGGAAAGCAGAGTCTTTTATCTGTTCCATCAGGTTGTGTTCGCCACCCCCGGAATGTTGCATGCTGGGCAATCTTTACAGATTTTCAAGAAATGGGCCGGCAATGAAAAAAAACATGGTAAGACACTTCATGAACACAAAAAAGACATTTACTTTCCAATATAGCTGTTCATTGACTAATATGTATATATACATTTATTCCACAGGTTATCATGCCAGGGTACTGCGTTCAAGGCACAGTGGGACACAAGATCCTGAACGGACAGAAGAAACTGGAGATGGAAGGAAGAGCAACGGTAATTATTGACAGCAAACGCTCATTTTAAAGATCCATGAAGTGCTTTGAAATGTGCAGTTTTTATTCAATGTTTGACTTAATCTCAACTGAAACGTGAAGAGAGGGCGGGACATAGAGTAGCTCCTCCCCTTAAAAAAAACAGCCAATAGTGTTTTGTTTTTATCACAGCTCTGCCAGTGAGATTGGTTGAGCTCAAGCGCATAAATGAAAAGCAAATGAGAAGTGTCTTGAAGGGGGCGGGACATGTTGTATTTTATAGAGAATTTGATTGGTTAGAAGATTTGATGAGAAACTGTAGTGTGAGGTGAAGTAGGGCTGCACAATATATCACTTTAGCATTGATATCGCAATGTGCGCATCTGCAATAGTCACGTCGCAGGATCTGTAATGTTGAATAGGAATCATGGTTGACCCAGAGCCACAGAACAAATGTGGTTTGTAGAGTCACTGCTAAGTTTAATTATAATAGAGTGAAAGTTTATCATTTGCATGTGTTTTTAAGGCCTGTGACTGAGCATTTCAAGAGAGTTTAAAAGATTTGGGCACAAAAAATTATGATGTTTGGAGGTGTAACAAAGATTAATTGTATTTAATTATTTATACAATGTTTTTCTTACTTGTAATTTTTGTCTCGTTTCTAGTCCAAATATCTACATTTCAAAGCAAAACTAGATTATTTTATTTACCCCACTGGCTGATAATTTAGCTTGTTTTAAGGAAAAACTCGTCATTTTAACTTATTTCTTATGAAGGTGAAAACAAAACCATATTTTGACTTGATCTAAGAATTTGAGATAAATTTCAACCAAAAACAAGGCAAAGGCAAAGTAAGAAAAGCATTTGTTGCATTGTGATTATTCAATTTTTGTACCTGAATACTGTTGGACTGCAAAACTGTCAAATAGAGCTATTCAAGCCATCTTGTGAAACTGCTATATTTATTGCAGAAAAGTAAAACATCCCAATATCATAATCAAATTTTTCCAATATCGTGCATAGTGGAAGTGACAAACCGCAAGCTTTGTATGTTTATATCTTCTAAATGCAAAATTTTGGAGCACACTAGCTTATAGATATCCTTAAGACCAGTGCTGGGAAAGTTACTTTTGAAAGTAATGCATTACAATATTGAGTTACTCCCCAAAAAAGTAACTAGTTGCGTTACTCAGTTACTTTTTATAGTAAGTAATGCGTTACGTTACTATGGAGTTACTTTTGCGTTACTTTTTTATCACCAGGCTGAGGCTTGATCTTTTTTTTTTTTCTTTAACCTACACCTTCTTTTACCTTTAAACAACACATCAATATAGAGATAATGATAATATTATAAAAGATAATGTTATCTGAGAAATTCCTGACCCCAGAGCTCTATATGCCGTATATATAGATTATTGAAAGTTTAAAGCGATGTGTTTGCTACTTTTGTACTATTTGTAAAATCACTGTCCATTGAGACAACCTTTTCCTTTTCTTTGATGCGTTAAAAAAAATGAACACATTCTCTCATTGACTGTGTGATTCATTGTGACAAATTTTAATCCAGCAATTAATTGTTTTAAAGCTAATTAATTAAACTGAAAAAAGTAACTCAAATATTGTTACTTATTTTTTAAAAGTAATGCGTTGCTTTACTCATTACTTAGAAAAGTCATATTATTATGTAACTCATGTTACTTGTAATGCGTTACCCCAACACTGCTTAAGACCAACATACTGATACTTACATCTATTGTAAAACACTCTATTTATTTCCCAGGACCTTTAACTGGCTGTCACTAGATGGCGTTAGAGAACTTTAGTCTGCAGTTTATGTCATCTGTGTAGTGTTTCCAATAATTCTCAAAAAAGTCATAAGCGCTGTTTACTGTAAGTAAACCATGAGCATATATTCCTGTGTCAAGCCTCTGTATTTTACACCTTTTGTTCTAATATGTGTGTTTGTGTGTGTGTGTTTAGTTGGATGTAAAGCTGCAGGTGGAGTACATGTCCTTCAGTGCTCACGCAGACGCCAAAGGCATCATGCAGTTGATTCGCATGGCAGAACCCAGAAACATGCTGCTGGTGCACGGAGAGGCCAAGAAGATGGAGTTTCTCAAGGACAAAATTGAACAGGAGTTCAGTAAGTCTACAGCTTCTCATTATACAATCAAAGTCAACATTCAAATTAATGTTGGAAATATTGCAGTCTTTAGAGTGGTACTATTGTGCCCTTTTTTATGAAGTTTTGGGGTATGGGTGATCCTAGAATTCAAAATTTTGCGACTCCAGGATAAACCTTTTATTATATTTCAACAGCAAAAACTTGAATGAAACCATTTTTAATAAATATAGCTGCAAGCAGCAATTATCGGGGCCAAGCAGCCCAGCGGCCACATCATAAACAAGCACGGCAACAAGCTACAGAGCAATGGGAAAATTCTATAACTTTTTGGCAACATGGTCTGAGCCAAATTTGGTGGAAATTGGGCTAACGATCTATGGACAGTTCAAAACTACCGATTTTCAAACTAATTCAAGATGGTGGACAGGAAGTTGTGTCAATTAGGGAATAAATTATATCAATGTTCTCTATATGATCCAAGGAATCTGCAAGACCAGTCTCATGACAATAGACAAAACTATTCAAAACTCATGAAAATGTGTATGATTTCTATTGATAGAATTTAATTGTTTGTCAATTTTACCCACAAGGTGGCGCAAGCTGATGTAGTTTGGTCAATGTCAGGTCTAGATTACACACTTTAAGTTTGGTTTCAATACTTCAAATCATTGCACGATTCATGATTCAGCCTGTAATGTCATCTGGCAGCATTACATCAAGTTTGCACATATGCTAAATATGCTACATTTTTAGTCAGAGAATTTGAGATCAGATTAATAATTAGCTTTTCAATGAATGCTACATATTGACCTTATTCTTCAATGCGGAAGTGCGCTCGTTTTTGCGATTGTTTTAGAACTTCCGATTCAGTTGCCTATGAGAGAAATGACTAGGAATAATAAACGGCAGAAAACGGTCAAACTACTTGCTCTACAAACAAGTGTGTTCATGACTATACAGACAAAGCAGAACAATATAATAAGAAAATATCAGTTTGCAACATCAAGCAGCAAAACTAGCTGTTTTTAACGTCTAAAAATGAATGGAAGTGAATGAGACCGGATGTCTCGAGCCAAAATGATTCAAATGGCTGCATCTGCTCGTACGCAGAGAATAAGGTAAATTTGTTGTCATGTAAACGGCTTGTGTTTTACCCTATGCAGGTATCAGCTGTTTCATGCCGGCTAATGGAGAGACCACGACGATCGTGACAAACCCCAGCGTCCCTGTGGACATTTCACTCAGTCTGCTGAAGAGAGAGATGGCCCTCGGAGGTGATCATTCACACACACACCACTCGCTGATTTATTTGGGAGATTTTTATTAGATAGTTTTTTTTATTTATACCTGTTTACAGACACACCATTGTGGTTGCTCGGTCAAATGGTTGTTTTAATCATATATTTTCTGTTTTTCCTTTTAAAGTCTGCATAAAATCAAAATGTACAATGTTTATTTTGCTAGTGCACATTGTTAGTTCTTAAGGTGAACCATAGATATTTAAATTAGATGTCGCCTATTCTATTGTTGTCTATTGGAATGCGTCAATAGAGCCGCCATTTTGGTACAGGGTAGCACTACTTTGAAATGAATGTGGGACCAAGGTGTAGTGGAGGACTGCCATCCGGAGCCATAGATATATAAACATATATCTATGATCGGGAGTTGTCCCGGTGGTCAGTATGCAAATATTTTGTTAAATTACGAAAATATAATTTTACATCACTTTTGTACATCGATGGATAAGTGATCGCACAGACATTGTCGAAAAAGAGCGTGTGTTTGTGTGCATGGTAATGTATTATCTTCCCTCCCTGTTAAATTTGATCTAATCCGTGTCCTAAAACACCCCCCTCTCCCGCTTTCTCTTCTCATTCTAATGGAGGGAGCGATTCGTTTGTGAATGAATCTTTGAAATGTTCTGCATTTATGCTTTGTTTTCTTTGTTTGCTCTTTACCACACCTGCACGCAGCGCAGAAGTCCAGCATCTTCAGATTGGCTTTAGTCTTGACTAAGTGCGGTTGAATGACTTTTGTCCTGGGAGCACTGTACAAATATGGCGGTAGTATTGATGCATACTCAGGGTCCATATGCGATATCTAGTGTATATTTTTATGAAGGTAAACAATTAGTGCTTGTTAAACAAGTTAATCATAAAAAAAAAAGTAAAAAAATTTGTATTGGTAATCTTTAATAAAAATCGAACCATATGCTTTTCCTCTGGAATGACAGTGCCTCTGTGATGATGTCAGTTTGACGGATTGGACAAAATATGATTAGCCATGCCCCTCCAACGTTTAGTTTGCTGCAAGTGAAAGATGACTGGAGGAGCACAAAAATAAAGCCCTGCCCCCTAGTCAATATTCAGTTTCAGTTGTCATGCGTCATTATACTGAGATAAAAAGTTTGCAGCAACTTCTGGTTTTTGTGGATTTTAAGGGATAGTTCACCCAAAACTGAAAATTCTGTCATCATTTACTCACCCTGTTCTTGTTCCAAACCTTTATGAGTTTCTTTATTCTGATGAACACAAAAGAAGATATTTTTTTAAAAAACCTGAAAACCTGTAACCGTTGACTTCCATAGTATTTGTTTTTTCTACTATGGAAGTCAACGGTTACAGGTTTTCAGCTTTATTTAAAATGTTTCCTTTTTTGTTCAACAGACAAAAGAAACTCATAAAGGTTTGGAAACACTTGAGGGTGAGTAAATATTGAGTAAATTTTAATTATTGGGTGAGCAATCCTTTTAAGGTCAATTGACAGCATTTCTGGCATATGTAGATTACTAGATTAAAATTGTAAACCGAAATGGTGTAATTACCTGTCCTGGGTAAATTGTATTCAGGCTATTTTGTAACCATGATGATGTAATGTCATAAAACCATGAACTAAACAAAAAAAAAACACCCAAACCAAACCATGTAAAGCAAATTATTAAAACTTTTATTCATTTTTTGCTTTTGCCTCAAATGATGCACAAATTTCATTTAAAAATCAAGCCGAATATGTTAGAATGTGTACTGCAACTTATCATACATTTAAACTATGATGAGAAGAGTCCCACTAATATGCCATGCAATAAACCAATATATTTTTTTATACCAGACAAAATGTCTGATATATTTAAAGCAGAAATCATCTGTTGACATATTAAAAGACTCTATTTAATGATCCCACTGTGGCTTCAAAATACTAATCTATATGCCACCATCCTTCAAAATATATTTTTTTAAGTCAGCAAGATGTTTTTAGTCATTTAATATTTGATTCAATTTTTTTAAATCATTTATTATTTTATATATTTGAATAGGTGCAGGTCAGAACAAGTATGTTGTTAAATATATCTACATAAATCTGAATGAGGAAGGAACATTATTTCACCCATATGTTAATGTATAAGTTTTTGAAACATTGAATTTCACTTTATGTTTGTCTTTTTTGACCCCTGTGTATAATGTATGAGTACAGTATATTGAAAAATATTTGTTCATGATTTGGTGATGAACAGGTCCATTGCCTGATGCTAAAAGACCTCGCACTATGCACGGGACATTAATAATGAAGGACAATGTAAGTCAACGTCACTCTTTAGGCATGAATACATCATTTATTTGACTCATATGATTGGATGCCATTAATTCTATGTTCTCTGTGTGTGTGCATGTGTGTGTATACAGAGTCTGCGGCTGGTTTCTCCAGAACAGGCTCTTAAAGAGCTGGGTCTCAGTGAACATCAGCTGCGCTTCACCTGCCGTGTGCAGCTCCACGACCCTCACAGCGACACCGACACACTCAGCCGCATTTACACACATCTCAAAAGGTCAGCAAAACTATTGCACACAAGCACTGGTCTTTCCCAAAATTCAGAAAAAAGTCAGAATGAAATCAAAATAAGCTCTTCTTATTTTTAATATGAATATAGTAGCGCTTGTTATAAACGATGTATCTCATGCCCGTAACCAGGTGGGGTTTGGGTGGTTCGAACGACCCACCCCCCACGGCCAAAAGGTCCAGAGTTTGTCCTTTTAATTATTTTAGGTAATTAAAAAAATATATATATTTTATAATAAAGTGTAATTTTAAATAACTATGGCCAGTAATTCGAGTCCCATGGAGCCTCAAAGCCACAATAATGTGAAGCGAGTCACGTGACATAATCCACCAAGCGGTAATGTTTGAATCTTTGATGCGACATCCTCATCCATACTGAGTAACGCTATGGGTCGAAACGAGAAAGAGAGATGGAAGAGAAAGCAGGTAGCAGCGTCATTGTCGCAAAATATTGAACATATGTTCAAAAAGACTGCCAAACAGGGTAAGGCTACTTACTTCCTAACAGATGAGAATCTGTAGCTATGAGGTTCTAGACTAACTGGCCGAATTAGCCGGGATGTCCTGTACATTGGGCATTATTGATTTGTCCCGTGACCTCCCATTCCCTATTTTTGCCATAATGTTTTTTTAAATAACTGTCTGATGAAGGCTTTACTACCAAGCAGAGTCCTCAGCCGTCGACTGTCACTTCACAGCAAAATCCACAGGTTTACACTGGTCACTTCATTCGTTTTATTCTGATCGGATATAAATACGATCGCTCGGACAACTTCAGAAGGTGGTCTGGGATAAATTCCAGACGAAACTGGACAGGTCTAATTATTTGTTTTTAGACAAAATTAATTTAAATAAAATAAATTATGACCTGGAGAAAATCTGACCTGCGCCTGTTTAGAGAAGCACCTGTAGGTGCGCTTTTACAGACAAACACACGTTAAGTGCAAAATAAATAAATAAATAAGTACATATTTACTATAAGCATAAAACATGTTAATGAACAAAACGCCTAAGTAAGAATTTCGCATGCCATATTATATGAAAATGTTTGAATAATAATGTCTGTTTGAATATAAATCACCTATTAAATATTCAAGCATGTGGTGCTGTTATGAACAACCACTAATACTATCTGAATATATTTAAAAAGCACTCTAAAATAATTGTTATAAATATTGTATATATTGATTATCACAACATTGCTTTATTGAATATTGCTATATGTCTTCCTCTATGGGAAGTACCCATAAAAATGAAAAACAAACAAACAAACAAACAAACAAACATGTAGTGTGTGTTTGGACTGACAAAATATGCTCATGATCTTAGTAAGCAACTTGACAAAACAGTCATTATTTTTGTTACTGCAAAAAGCATGCACGTGATTCCAGAAGACAAGCTTATCCAGCACTAAATATTTCATAAAATGTCTCCAAAATGCTGTATTTAAACTTCTTAATCAAATACAACATGTGGGGAAAAAATGCAAAAAAAAGGTCCACTTTTAGAGAAAAAGAACCACCCCTTTTACTAGGCTGGCTACGGGCCTGTATCTGTACACTTCATTATTTTATTTAAAAAATCCCAATTTTTCCCTTAGAATCTTAAATCAAATACCATAACCTTTTTCCCCCCTCAAAATGACTTTTTTTTTACTTCTGACACATGGAATGTCTTTAGGACGGAGCTAGTGGTCCTTTAGGGCAGGACTATCAGTGCTTTAAGGAGGGACTATCAGTCATTTAGGTCAGGGCTATCAGTGCTTTAGTGAGAGGCTATCAGTCGTTTAGGGCGTGGCTATCAGCACTTTGGGTGGGGCTATCAGTCATTTAGGGCAGGGCTACCAGTGCTTTAAGGAGGGTCTATCAGTCATTTAGGGCAGGACTATCAGTGCTTTAGGGAGGGGCTATCAGTCATTTAGGGCGTGGCTATCAGTGCTTTAGAGAGGAGCTATCAGTCCTTTAGGGCGCGACTATTAGTGGTTTAGGGAGGGGCAATCAGTGCTTTAGGGAGGTGCTATCAGTACTTTAGGGAGGTGCTATCAGTGCTTTTGGGAGGGGCTATCAGTCTTTTAGGGCAGGGCTATCAGCGGTTTAGGGAGGGACTATCAGTGCTTTGGGGAGGGGCTATCAGTGCTTTAGGGCGAGGCTATCAGTGCTTTAGAGTGTGTCAGGGTGTGTCTCGTTTCTGCTCTGCCTTCTTTCATTCATCAATCTTCCTCCATTTTATTATCAGCACCCATCTTCCAACAATCCAATCAGTTCCCAAAGGATGAACTCATGCAACGCCCTACATTTTTTTCTCATTTCAGGGCCGTTTAAAGTTGATGTACGTCATGATAGAGGAAGAAATAACAATCTTAACTGCCATTTCATGTCGACCTAACGAGCACTAAGCAAAATTTTAAAAATGCTTTTTGATCAAGTCAAGTCATTAAGGGGCGTGTCTAGTAACTACAGCTGAGATGTTAAAAAGGGGAATATTTGTTTTGGTGCTTTCAGATATCAAAATCGGTTGATAAAATTTGCTTAGTGCCACTTTAACGGTTTAAAAATAACAAAATGGTTTATAAAAAATAAAGTTAAGAATTACATGTAAATATAGCATTTGATGTTAGAAAGAAAAATAAGCAAATAGCAGAAATGTTAAAACAATAAAATTACTAAAAATACAATAACTTAAGCGATGACACTTAAATAAAACATTTTATATATGTGTGTGTAAATACATACAATATGTGTGTCAATACATTACAACATCTATATTGCTAAAAATACAATTAAGTGAAAACAAAGAAATTAAAAAGTCAAATAAAATTAACTTCATACTGTAAAAAATATATCTTTTAGTTAACAGTTTCTTGGGATTCACAGGTATTATGACGCTTATATTTATGCTCATTCACTGCCATTAAAAGAACTAAAAAAGGGTTCAAGATATTAATAAAAATCTGATTGTTTTCATCTGAAATAAGAAAAGCCAATAATCTTTCATCTCTCTGGGCTTTTCTTCAGATTTTATGGTGACCATTCATTCATTCATTCTCTTTTCGGCTTAGTCCCTTTATTAATCTGGGGTCACCTCAGCGGAATGAACCGCCAACTTATCCAGCATATGTTTTACGCAGCGGATGCCCTTCCAGCTGCAACCCATCACTGGGAAACATCCATACACAGACATTCACACACATACACTACGGACAATTTAGCTTACCCAATTAACCTGTACCGCATGTCTTTGGACTTGTGGTGGAAACCAGAGCAACCGGAGGAAACCCACACAAACACGGGGAGAACATGTAAACTCCACACAGAAACGCCAACTGACCTAGCCGAGGCTCGAACCAGCGACCTTCTTGCTGTGAGGCGATCGTGCTACCCACTGCTCCACCGTGCAGCCTTAATGGTGACCAAATGAAACAAATTCATTTGATACATTAAATTTTTGAACTAATAATTTTTTTTGTTTAGCAGACGTTTTTGTCCAGTTGTTGTAATCTAGCAACTATAAAAAGCTATTTGGCTCCTGAATGTGTCATGGCTAATAGCCGTCTAGTCATTTATGTATTTTTGAGGCTTTGATTAGTCATTCCAGCCAAACGCTCACTTTTACCTCTCAAGCCACAGTGTAAATGTCAGTACATGTGGGCACATACTGTACAGTTCGCTATCATTATTACTCAGTATTATTATCATCATAAAAAAGGTATATCATTACTAGTCAAATATCATTTTTATTCCCCTATATAGTGTATTAAAGAGTTACAGCATCCAGCACGTCCCAGACGGCACCGTCATCGTGGAATCTATCGTTATTAAAGTCACATCTTCGGCCGAGGAGCCAAATCTCAAAGTCATCCTGCTCTCCTGGAGCTATCAGGTGAACAAACACAAATCTCAGCTATATATGCTCATTTACGTCATTATTTCCTGAAGGTGTTTTTGAACAGGAGCAATATTATGAATTTTTAGAATAGCAAACAATCACTTTTGGGTTTGTTTATGTGGAAATGTTTGCTTTTTTGGGGCTTGTGGTCGGGTGGTTGGTCTAATGGAATTTACAGCATCTCGTCGCCCCCACTAGGGAAAATTTTTGCCCTTATGTTTCCAAACAAACATGGGTTACATGCAGGGTCATTCAGAAGATGCCACAGTGCGTCACAATCGGCTGTTAAAATAGCAACAACTGCGTACAAGAATGTTTGTGGTTTCATGCTTCACCTTATAACGGTTTTAATATCAAACCGAAACATCTCCAACTTCGACATTTAGTGATTGTGCTTTAATTTTAAATAGAATTTTAAAGTGAGAGTGTAGATATTTAGCTAGTTACGAAAGATTCAGATAAATGCTGCTTTTTTGTATGTTGTTCATGCAACAATTTTGTTTTTTTGCAAAAATGTTGGACAACACAGTCATTTTCAGTATTTCTAATGATAATAATTCTGCATATTGGAATTATTTATGAAGGATCATGTGACATTGATGAAAATTATGCTATTCCATTATATTAAATTAAAAATATATTATTATTTACTGCAACATTTTATAATATATTTGATCAAATAAACAATGAGCATAAATTATGCATACTTTTGAAGATATTGTCTAACTCGTATTCTAATTTATACACTACCTGACAAAAGTCTTGTCATTGATCCCAGTTGTAAGAGCAACAAATAATAACTTGACTTCTAGTTGATCATTTGAAAAAGTGGCAGAGGGTAGATTTTTTGGATTTAAAATTATCGGATGAACTGCATCCCAATCATCACAAATACTGCAGAAGACCTATTGGAACCCGCATGGATCCAAGATTCTCACAGGAATCTGTCAAGTTTGGTGAAGAAAAAATCATGGTTTGGGGTTACATTCAGTATGGGGGCGTGCGAGATTTGCAGAGTGGATGGCAACATCAACAGCCTGAGGTATCAAGACATTTGTACTGCCATTACATTACAAACCACAGGAGAGGGCAAATTCTTTAGCAGGATAGTGCTCCTTCTCATACTTCAGCCTCCACATCAAAGTTCCTGAAAGCAAAGAAGGTCAAGGTGCTCCAGGATTGGCCAGCCCAGTCACCAGACATGAACATTATTGAGCATGTCTGGGTAAAGATAAAGGAGGAGGCATTGAAGATGAATCCAAAGAGTCTTGATGAACTCTGGGAGTCCTGCAAGAATGCTTTCTTTGCCATTCCAGATGACTTTATTAATAATTTGTTTGAGTCATTGCATTGCATTGAGCTGTATGGATGCAGTCCTCCAAGCTTATGGGAGTCATACACAATATTAATTCTTTTTCCACTGCACCATGACTTTATATTTTATACTGTACATTATTTCTGTTAAGTGACAAGACTTTTGTCTAAGCAAAGTCAGACTTTACTGTCCTAATTAAATAATTAAAAATCAAGGCATGATCATATTTTATTTTGGTAAAATACGCGTAATCTAGAGGCCTTTGCCTTTCATATAAGCCACTTCTGATACCAAATGATCAACTAGAAGTCAAGTTATTATTTATTGTTCCTAAAACTTGGAGAGGGGACAAGACTTTTGTCAGGTAGTGTATGCTGCTGTTCATAAAATAATAGTATTTATTTTGGTAAATAATCATTTAGATTTTAATTCCTAAGTTTTGAAATATGCCATTTTGGTGTGTGTGTGTGTGTGTGTGTGTGTGTGTGTGTGTGTGTGTGTGTGTGTGTGTGTGTGTGTGTGTGTGTGTGTGTGTGTGTGTGTGTGTGTGTAATTGTCTTAAATGTGTCTCCCTCAGGATGAAGAACTGGGCAGTTTCTTGTCTACGTTGTTGAAGAAAGGTCTGCCTTCTTGACTGCTGATACTCAACTGATGTTTGTCTTTGGTTAACAAAATAAAAAAAGATTTTTTTTTATATAATGAATCAAGAAGTCTTGCAATTTGTGAAAATATATTTATTTCTTGGATCTTGATATCTATATAAATGGATTGACATGAAATGAGATGCAGTTACACGCATGCACATGCACACACAAACTCAAAACTTGCAGAAACTTGACTCAATATAACGTAGAACTAACTCAATATATAATATTTTTGTGTCGTATTTAAAATAGCAGTCATTCTTATTTGTTTTTGCTTTCTACTGTGGGGGAAAACCTGACTTAAAGTTACAAGAACTTAGAATGGAGTCTGTATTTCTGTGGGAAACCCCAACTCAAAGCTACAAGAAGTTTAATTGGTTTTCATATTTTGGTTATGCATATTTTTGTACTGTATTAGCACAATTATATGGGGGAAAAGCCAGTCAAAACGTTACTTCAAGGTACAGTGTATTTTATATTTCTGCATTGGAGCCTAACTCAGAGTTACCAGAAATCAAATTGCTTTTCAAATGTATGTACTGTATTTTTACGTGTAGTGCTATAATGTATGGAAAAAAAACTGACACACAATTTTTTAAATGTCTAATTTGAGTTATTAGTACATCATTTTGTACTGCATATTTTTGCACTGTAGCGGTACAAATGTGTGGACAAAAAACCCAACCTAGAGTTAATTAAGTCAAAATGGAGTCCATAGTTTTATTTGGTTTGTTTTGCACTGCATTAGTGCAATTATTTATGAAAAATGAATTGACTTAAAGTTACAATAAATCAAACTGGAGTCCGTAGTTCTATGTTTTATATGTTTGCAATGTAGTACAGTTGTGAGTAAAAAATGACTCCATGTTAAGTCAAACTGGAGTACATAGTTACATATTGTCAACACAATGTAATGGAAATTTGTAATTTTTTTAACTAATTAGTAGCTCATTTGTATGACTTTATTCATACATTTTAGTACAAATTGCTCATCCTCCAATGATGGTTGGGTTTAGGGGTGGGGTTTGGGTTTTACATACGAATGAAATTGTATGTATTCATACGAATTATCCACTTGTCTGCCAATACTTAAAATAGTTACGTTTCCTCAAGAGATCAGGCTGATATTGGACATCTTTGCTCTGCAGTAATACAATCATTTAAACTTAAAGTTACAAGAAGTCAAGTCCACAGTTCTGTATTGTATATTACTGCACTGCATTAGGACATTTATGTAAGGGAGGAAAAATTACTCAAGTCAAATTAAGATATATGGTTCTATGTTGTATATTTTACACTTTAGTTGTACAATTATGGATAAAAAAAATATAGATTGACACCCTAGTGGTTGAACTAGGTCTTCCAGTCCAATTTCAAAACATTTGAGAGGGTTTTATTTACCCCGCCCCTCCTCCAACGATGACTCCACGTAAACCCATGTTGCCAAATTGACACCAACAGGAGCGAGCTGGACAATCAAACCTTACTGTAAACTAATCAGCTAATGTTTACATTAGTAATATTTATGTTTTTTTCTTATTAAAAAACACCACGTGGATTTTTATAACTCTGAATCTTGTCTCATTTCAGAGGCTACTACTGTCCTCAGAAGTTCGCATTTTCAGCCGTGCCCACATACATTGAGGCAGCCTTCAAGACTGAAATGAAATGTGCTGTTTTCTGCCAAGATAACCTGGGGTGTGGAAATATAATTGGGTAAACTAGCAGTGGGCAGAGTTACATCAATCAAAACAAAGACTTTCCAACACAGAAAGCACATTTTTAATAATAGTAATAATAATTCCTTACATTTATACAGCACTTTTCTGGACACTCAAAGCGCTTTACACATTGAGGGTAATCTCCTCATCCACCACTAGTGTGCAGCATCCACCTGGATGACGCGACGGCAGCCATATTGCGCCAGACCGCACACCACACACCAGCTGATTGGTGGAGAGGAGAGGCCAGTGGGCAAATTTTGGCCAGGATACCGGGGTTAAACCCCTACTCTTTTTCAAAGGACATCATGGAATTTTTAACGACCACAGAGAGTCAGGACCCCGGTTTAACATCTCATCCGAGAGACTGCACTCACTGAGCTGTATAGAGTGCTCACTCAGCTGTATTCACTATACTGGGGTGTTAGGACCCACACAGACCGCAGGTTGAGCGCTCCCTGCTGCCCTCACTAACACCACTTTCGGCAGCAATCCCATGTGGTCTCCCATCCAGATACTGACTGGGCGCAGCCCTGCTCAGTGGGCGACCATGTGAGAGTTGCCGAGAGCTAGCTGCAGGCTAGAATTTTTGAAGGAGAATAACTGACTTTAGCATTGTTGTTCAGATAAACACGTATGTTAGCATGTTTCTTAAACATCTGCAAACATGTTAAGGTATTTTTTTTTGCTTGAGAAGAGTCCAAAACTTACAGCACCTTTAATCAAACTTGCAGCAAGTCAAACTAGAGTCCACATTTCTGTTTTGCAGTCACCATTGCAGATGGAAATGTTATTTTTATTTATTTTTTAGGTGCCCACTTGTCTTACATGGCACAGAGCACTCTAATTGGAAATCGATTTCCCTCAAAACCCATTGGAAATGGAATAAACCCCCTTTTTCTTCTTCAGCCTCAGTCTTTTGAGCCTCCACTTGTAGTGGCCGGTTGCAAAATAGTACAACATCGGGTCCAAGAGACTGTTTAGGCTGACCAGAGCCATGGTCACCCTACGCAGAAAGTAAATCCAGTCGACCTCTTGGTTCTCACTTAAGCGTGACAGTAGGTGCACTAGATGGACCACATGGTAAGGCAGGAAACACAGAACGGTGATGGCCAGAATGGCATAAATGATCCTTCGAGCCCCACGGGCGGTTGAGTTTTTGATTTGGGCGATTCGATGGGCCACGAGTGGGTAACAAACCAAAATGACCACAGAGGGAAGAAGGGATCCAAAAATGAGGCTGCATACGCTGTAGGGCGCCAAATCGCTCCATTCTTTTGACGTGAATCCCTCAAAGCACATTTTCCCTTTGGTTGACAATGGGCATGTTAGCATGAAGGCCAACATGGCCGACCCAGAAACCAACCAAACTGTGGCGCTCACCAGCGCAGTGAGCCAAGTGTTGCGAAGACGAAGGTAAGTGTGAGGGTGGAGGGTGGCGATGTATCGGTCAACACAGATGCAGGTCATGAAGGTAATGCTGATGTACACATTGGCGAAGAAAATCGTGCCAGTGATGCGACACATGGCATCGCCGAATATCCAGTTGCTGTCGTTGAGGTGGTAGTGAATGCGGAAGGGCAAGGCGAACAGGAAGAGTGTGTCGGCCACCGCTAGGTTAATGATGTATATGTTCGAAGGCGATTTCTGTTGGATTTTGAAGATGAAGTAATACAGCGCTCCGAGATTTCCGATCAATCCCAAAACCAGCACCAGGATGTAGACGGGTGGGAAGAGGTAGCGCTGGAAGAGCAGAAATTTGACATCACTGTGGACGGAGGTGGCGTTTTCCATCATGTTGAATTGCTTTTGTACATAAAGAGGTTTCGAGATTCAGCTCCCAAGACTTGCTAGAACGGCAGTGAATGCGTTATTGTATTGTTCATTGTTTTGGGTGATAGTCTGCTTTTCAGTTCCCCATCAGGATAGAAGTGATTTTTCTGTTGTAAAAAGAAAATAGTGGAAATTAGTGACATTTGACGTTCATCTGAAGGTGTGAAGAAGATCTTGTTTCGTTGAAGCACAAGATTGAAACATCTAAAATCATGCTGGGAAACATGATGTAGAAAAAGGTAAATACAAGTTAAATCATAAGCATCTGTTGCATAAAATTGATTTCTAAATGCAATAATTAGTATTACTATGACTATCATTTTGAGTCCATTAGTACTTTAAATTTGAGAAATGTGTTTTTTTTTTTTTTTTTTTTTCCTTCACTTTCGCAAATAGGTGAAGTTCGTTCCTCGTCGCTGTCGCCACTGGCTTGCATGGTTCGGGACCTGTAGAGCTGCGCATCGATGGATTTGCTCTTCAGTGTTTGGACTCTCAGCAGTGAAAATTAAACCACACTGAACTGAACTTAAACTCTAAAAACTGAACGGACACCATTCCAATTCACTATAATCTTCTATGTGAAGCTGCTTTGACACAATCTACATTGTAAAAGCGCTATAGAAATAAAGATGAATTGAATTGAATTGAATTGAAATGTTTCATGTTTTTTATTTATTTTATTATTCAGTTTATGCTTATTTTAGTTTGGCGGAAACACTTACGTTATAAGCTTCCATTTGGCAATTCTAGCTTAGTTAACATTAAAAATCCATCCAAACCAGTGTTTTTTTTTCATTTTAGTTAACATCTATTTCATCATAAATAGGCTACAACTTAGATTTTCAATGAACTGAGTTAACATGAACTATAATATTTATGTTAAAAAAAACATTCCTCAAGATTTATGAGTGCAGTATATGTTGCTCATTCTTATCCAATGCTAATAAATAAACCTAGTTAAATGTTACCCATTTAATTAATTAGTTTTCCTTTATTTTAAGTAGTTTTAATAGTAGGCTATAAGGTTAGTAAAGATCATTGCTTGTTTAAAAAAAAACAGGGTAACACTTTACAATAACAGTACATAAATAATGATGTGTTAATATGTTAACATTACTTTATTATGAACTAATGATGGGTTAATGCATGCGCTAATCATGAACTAACTTTACAGCATGAGTTCATGTGAAAATAACGGCTACCTTAATTACTTGTTTGTTAAT
>CAIGQV010019951.1:22522188-22535540 GCA_903798115.1 Danio jaintianensis | reverse complement strand
GTAGAAGGATGAGTTAAATAAGTAAAGTCACGACATAATTATACATTCATGTTGGTTAAGTTTAGCTTAAACTTAAATGTTAATTAATACATTAACAACATGTGCTCACAAGTAATTAAGGTAGCCATTATTCACACATGAACTCATGTTGTAGTTAAAGTTAGTTCATGATTAACTCATCATTAGTTCATAATAAAGTAATGTTTAGTTCACATATTAATATATCATTATTCATGTACCGTTATTGTAAAGTGTTACCAAACACAGATTTATAACCTAATGAGGTCACTTCCAAAGTGATATAAAATACCAAATAATAAATATAAAGCTTACATTTTTATTTAAAAAATCACTAATAACGTGTATTAACTGAACTGTAGAGTTGTGTTCGCGGTATTTTTAATAATAACTCTTAGCGACGTCACGTTGTCATAGAAACGAAATATATAGATGTAACGTTAATTTAAGGAGCTAGCAAACTTGTGGTCGTATCTTGTACGTTTTGTGACTTCTGAAACAGATATTTTTTTTGGATCGACCCATTTACTTGGAAGTGCCTCACTTTTTAAGAACTAACATTAGGCTAACATTTTTGAGGTAAGGTAATCAACATGTTGTCATACGTGCTGTCGCATTAGCTTGAACAAGGACTATTCCTTTAAACGAATGATTTAAAATAAGAGTATATTCTCAAATGTATATTTATTTTCCGTTTTATCGTATCTCTTGAGCTCATAGGCCTAACTTTCTTTAAAATAACACACAGAAAAGAGCATTACTTGTATTTTAATTAAGCCTCCTTACCAAGTCCTTGAAGAAAACACCGAATTAGCACAATTCAGAAGTATAAACGCTGATTATTTTCATCTCAAGCCTTGTGAAAGCTGTTTCTGTGTTGCTGGTGGAAACTTGTTCTGTAGACTGTGGTTTTATGCAGTGATGTGAATAGACAGCACAGGAAATCCAGAAAGTGCAGCTTCCCCCAGTGTTTTGAGGGCGAGGAGGGGGACATGCACACATTTCAGCACGTGGAAATTATGCTTTCATTGTTCCACTGAACATACTGTAGCTATATTTTTGAGGTGGGCGTTGAAATGCACTCTTAAAGCGATAGATTGCCCCAAAATGAAAATTCTGTCATCATTTACTCGTTGGTTTAAAAATTGATTAATTCGTTTGTCTCCACTTTATTCAAACTTGTTTGAGTTTTTACTTCTGTTGAACACAAAGGAAAATATAGCCTACTGTTGGAATGTTGGAGAAAAAAACAGCCATTGATTTCCATTATTTATTTATTTATTTATTACTATTAATTTTAGTGGCTGCTTTTTTCCCAACATTCTTCAAAAAAGTTTTGTCACAATACTGGAATTTCCAACTTCCGATAGGATACCTTGAAATATATCGATATTCGATAGCATTTTCGATACCACGAGGAACAAATTTCACATCATTAAGAGTATACAAATGAAGTAAAAAGGAAATAAAAAAAAAAAAAAACATACAATGTTTTGCATTTTCAAGTAAAATAAAATTTTATACCAGGTATGTCAGCAGTCCTACAAATACAATAGGCAACAAATTACTAGTAAAAACAAAATTAGTGCATTCGTTCATTCATTTTGCTTCGGCTTAGTCTCTTATTTATTAGGGGTCGCCACAGCGGAATGAACTGCCAACTTTTTTTGACACATGCTTTTTACGCAGCGGATGTCCTTCCACCAGCTGCAACCCAGTACTGGGAAACACCTATACACTCTCGCATTCACATGCGCATTCATACACTACGGCCAATTTTGTTTACCCAGTTCACCTATACTATATGTCTTTGGGCTGTGCGGGAAACCGGAGCGCCCAGAGAAAACCCGCAACAACACGGGGAGAACATGCAAACTCCACACAGAAATGCCAACTGGTCCAGCCGGGACTTGAACCAACTGGTCCAACCGGGACTCGACCTTCTTGCTGTGAGGCGACAGTGCTAAACACTGAGCCACCGTGCCGTCAAAATTAGTGCGATCTTATCTTATTTTCTGATTAAAACTAAATAATTAGTTTTGTTGCATTTGTTAATCTGTTATATTGTAATCATATCTGCACATTTCTAAATGATAAAATAAGTAAATAGCACGATAGAGCAAAGCCAGTATCGATACTAACCAAAAGCAAGATTGTATCGTTTAAAACATTTCAGTATCAATATTTTTGACAGTGCTACTTCAGAATATCTTGTTTCTTGTTTATCAGAAGAAAGAAATTCATAACAGTTTACAACCACTTGAACGTGAGTAAATGGTGAATAAATTTTCATTTTTTGGGTGCACTTTAAAAATAATGGTTATTTACTGCCATCAGTGCTTCCATTAAGAATTTTTAACATCTATAGAACCTGTTTGTTACTTTAAAGGTTCTTTAGATCATTAGAATGTTCTTTGCACTATGAAAAGAGTGGTACTTTTAAAAGACTTTTCACCATAAGAGGCTATTTTGGAAACTAAAAAAAGGAACTTCTATGGCATCACTGTTAAAACCCCTTTTGGTTCTACCTGACACCTTTATATTTAAGTAAAGTAAAAAGTAAAGGTCCTAAAAAATAAAATTCCCAAATTGTAGTTTTTGCGGGGGACACAGTGGCTCAGTGGTTTGCAGGCAGCACAGTGGCTCACTGGTACTGTCGCCTCACAGCAAGAAGGTCGCTGGTTCGAGTCCCGGCTGGGTCAGTTGGCATTTCTGTGTGGAGTTTTCTCCCCGTGTTGGCGTGGGTTTTCTCCGCATGCTCCGGTTTCCCCACAGTCCAAAAAGACATGCGCTATAGGTGAATTGAATAAACTAAATTGACCGTAGTGTATGAGTGTGTATGGGTGTTTCCCAGTACTGAGTTGCAGCTGGAAGGGCATCCGCTGTGTAAAACATATGCTGGATAAGTTGGCGGTTCATTCCGCTGTGGCGACCCTTGATGAATAAAGGGACTAAGCCGAAGGAAAATGAATAAATGAATGTAGTTTTTGCATTGATGCCATAGAAGAACCTTGTAATAAAAAGTTCTTCAAAGACCCATTTTTCCATAATGAGAAGGCAACAATAAAGAATCTTCTGTGGACTGAACATATTATTTTTTTAGAGTAAGCATGAGTCCCCCCTGAAAGTAAAAGGCAGTCTTGAGTTAATGTGGAGTTTGCTGAATGGAAGTGAGTTGTTTCAATAGCTCAATAGCTGCTTTTTTGTCATCAGTTATACTCATTGAAACATCAAAATAGGTTTCAGTGTTGTGCTTAAAGGGATAGTTCACCCCAAAATGGAAACATACTTATTTACTCATGTGGTTTTCGACTTACATTATTCAGTTGAACACTAAAGAAGATATTTTGGAGAAAGCAAAAACCTGTAACCATTAACATCCTTAGTAGGAAAAACAAATACTATGGAGATCAATGGTTACAGTTTTTCAGCATTTTTCAAAATATCTTCTTTTGTGTTCAACAGAAGAAAGAAACTCGTAAAGGTTTGAAGTAAAGGATGAGTAAAAGATTTTTGGATGAACTATCCCTTTAAGATCAACAGTTTCTGACACTAGATGGCGCAAAAACCTAATCTACAGATATTCTAAAAGTAACATCCCTGAGGCAGTTTTATATAATTCAAATATTTTTAATTTATCTCATTGTATTTTCAAGGCCAACATTATTATGCTCTGGCTGTATTTGAACAAAACTTTAACCCTAAACTAATCTAATCTAAAATTTCAACATGATAAAATCATTAGGAACATCTTAGCAAAAACAAAAAAAGAAAAACTAATTCACATAGCATCTATATAATATCATGTATCTTTCTGTGTTCAGTGGTAAATGTAAAAATGCTTTATTTGTTATATCTTCAAACTGATGAATTCTGTAAATAGCATCTATAGCTGAATGAAAAAAGGCTGCAGTGAAGTTTGAATGAGATTTGGGTTTTGGTGTAAGGGCGGCATTGTGTCTGATGGCCTTTATGTAGTGACAGACGCATTCAGTGAACACAACCCCATCACATTCCACGCTTTTGTGAAGATCCACTTGGCGTTTACGGCGGAAAATGATTCTGAAATGCAACTTATTTATAAAATGATTCTGCAATGACTTCCACTCCTTTGTCTCTAATTGTATTATTTTATTATCCAAAGATTGAGCTGGAAAGTAAATACCAGAAATACTTTAAAATATAACATATCCTACTTTTTAATGTGTTAATTATGCAGTGGGCAGCACGGTGGCGCAGTGGGTAGCACAATCGCCTCACAGCAAGAAGGTCGCTGGTTCGAGCCCCGGCTAGGTCAGTTGGGATTTCTGTGTGGAGTTTGCATGTTCTCCCCGTGTTGGCGTGGGTTTGCTCCGGTTTCCCTCACAGTCCAAAGACATGCGGTATAGGTGAATTGGGTAAGCTAAATTGTCCGTAGTGTATGTGTGTGAATGAGTGTGTATGGATGTTTCCCAGTGATGGGTTGCAGCTGGAAGGGCATCTGCTGCGTAAAACATATGCTGGATAAGTTGGCGGTTCTTTCCGCTGTGGTGACCCCAGATTAATAAAGGGACAAAGCCGAAAAGAAAATGAATGAATAATTATGCAGTGTAATCCATATTAAAACTCCCTGTAAAATGCGCTGACCTGCCGTTGTTAAATGAAATATCTGTTTCTACCTGATTTAACCCATAATTATTAGTTGTATTAATTATGAATTAATATATTTAGATCAATGGTCTCAAACTCAATTCCTGGAGGGCCACAGCTCTGCACAGCTTAGCTTAGCTTCAACCACCTCCAACTCACACCTGCTTAATAGTCTCTAGTAGTCTTGAATACCTTGATTAGTTAGATCAGCTGTGTTTGATTAGGGTTGGAGCAAAACTGTGTAGAGCTGCGGCCCTCCAGGAATCGTGTTTGAGACCATTGATTTAGATGATAAAAAAACAATATTTCTGACCTGAATAAAATGGTGTTACAGTTTTTAGGTTAGCGATATCTAGTGTGCATTTATGATCTATGAATAATTTCAATTACAGTTATAATACATTATTATATATTGTACACACATATTAATTGTTTAAATCTTTAAAATAAGTAACACATGGCCAGTGTGCAAAAATATAGATATAAATCAGTAGAAAAATGGATAATGTCCTAGCCAAAATTGATCAATACATGTTAAGTTCATTCATTCATTCATTTTCCTTCAGCTTAGTCCCTTTATTCATCAAGGGTCGCCACCGCGGAATGAACCACCAACTTATCCAGCATATGTTTTACACAGAGGATGCTCTTCCAGCTGCAACCAAGTATTGGGAAACATCCATACACACTCATTCACACACATACACTATGGCCAATTTAGTTTATCCAATTCACCTATAGCGCATGTCTTTGGACTTGTGGGGGAAACCGGAGCACCCAGAGGAAACCCACGCAAACACGGGGAGAACATGCAAACTCCACACAGAAATGCCAACTGACCCAGCCGGGACTCGAACCAGCGACCTTCGTGCTGTGAGGCGATCGTGCTAACCACTGAGCCACTGTGTCGCCCACATGTTAAGTTATTGTAGATAATTAAAATGTTTTATATTTAAAATAAAATGTGTTAACTGAAATTAAATAATATAAAAAAGTTTAACTAAAACATAAAACATTTACATATAATAAAAATACATACAAATAAAATCTATTAATAGTCTAGTCTATTAATAAAAACTACAATAGTATCTAACTAACTTTCATGGAGGTTAATAATATTGACCTTAAAAAATTGAAAACTGCTTTTATTCCAACCAAACTAAAGATCAAGGCTTTCTCCAGAAGAAAATAATATTGGAAAAAAAATCAAAAATACATTAAAAAAAAAAATATTGGAATAAAATAGATATGAAAAAGAATTAAAATTTCACTGGAGGGCAAATAATTTTGCTTTTAACTGTTCATTTTGTACTACTTGACAGTGCCAGCCCGCCCAACAGGCAATATAGGTGGTCACCTAGGGCCCCACATTTCTCTGACGGCCCCATGAACACTGCTATTGTATATTTACTGTGGACGTAAGCGCTAAGATGCGCTAAAACATGGACAATGCGCAATGCACATACCCCATTAAACATGATACAATTCACAACAACAGTGAGAAAAAAAATAACCTCTACATTTCATTAAAAGAATAGCTTTATATAATTCATACATGACAAATAGCTGAAAACGCGAATAAATACACAACAACAGAATAAATAAAAGCAGAAAATATTAGAAACATACCCAGCAGCACCACACTCTATTTTGCATAACACCATCCACGATCGGCTATTGGGTGAACTCGAATGATGTAACGTATTCCTACACAGATTCCACATATCACTCCAAATTGCTCTCGTTCGATATAAAGCCGAAAAAGTGTCTTAAAGTCTTAAATAATATAACGTCACAGGTGTCCAATCTGTGCCCTTCTTCTTGTATTTTTTTTATTTATTTCTATTTTATTTAGTCTGTTTTATGTACAATTTGTTTTTACAACACACTTGCGCTTTCATTTGCAATACTGTACAATGCTTATTTGTTTAAATCTGAGTAAATATTTTTACATATGTATTATAGGTTAAATATGTTTCAGTTAATAAAAATGTATACACTTAAATATTAAAATGTTATTTTTTTGGTGCTTTCTTCTCACTGTTTTTACACCAGTGGGCCCAATTTTTTTTTATCTCGTCTAGGGCTCCTCAACCCTACGGGCCGGCACTGCTACTTGATGTGCAACATGCTTTGACCTTTCACCTTAAGGCAGATCTACTGACCTCCTAAGCAACTCGAGCATCTCAAGGCTGAAGGAAAAGTGTGAGAATGAAATAATTGTTGAATTACGGTCTTCTCAAGAGAAACTGAAAGTGAACAGTCACCTTCCATAACATCCTGCCATATACAGTACACGTGATCTCTCATCTAACGGTGTGATGAATGTGAGTAGACCATTTAATAGAAGAATTCATTGAATCTTAGATTGGAATTTGATCTATAAATGGGAACAGATGGTGTTTCCCGCTCTCGCCACCTGCTCAAGAGAAGCTTAGGATTTTCTGGAAAGCATGTGAGGTCAGGTGCTGTTTGTTTGGCTTGTGGAGAGTCAACATGCTTGTACGGATTCATTCAAAGACTGGAGTAAAGCAGTGTAAAGCAGGCTTACAGTGTCAGTACCGGTAAACTGTGATTTACCTGTATTTAGAATGATCTTTTATTTACTTCTTGTGTTGTTTTAAAATCAGCATGAAACAGAAGTTGCAATCATCTTTTCTTCCCTATAGAGTGGATGAACTATGACGTCACCTTGTAGGCCAATCAGCTACTAGCATAAAACTAGTTCCCTCGATAAAATCCCCATAGGATGATTGCAAAAAAGCAGCTGTGTGTTCAAACACAGTTCATTATACTTACACATTTTGTCCAACCAGATAATCTTCACAAGAATAATATAACTTTTATCACTTTTGGACACTAAATGCAAACTGAAAAGCTAATTTTAGGCTATAAACAAACTACACTGACTTCAGGGTGCTCGCCTGTGACGTCACCAACAACTTTTCAAGCTTATTTTTAGAAATATGGTCCATGACAAAGATTTACTCAGTCGTAAATGTAGATGTTACTCTATTATAATTCACACTATATTATAAAGAAATACAAAAAAAAAAAAACACGTTTGTACAGTGGTCCCTCGCTAAAACGCGGTTCACCTTTCGTGGCGTCGTAGTTTTGCGGATTTTTTTTTGTGCAATTTGATATGTTTTTTTTTGTTTTTGTTTTTTACAGCGCATTGTGTTCTGCGTTCTAATTGGCTGTAGACCATTGTCAATCAATCTCTTCCGTGTCTCCTGTACAGTACAGATTGCGTTCCGCTTGCCAAATTAACAAATCTTTGATCGCTAGCAGTGTGAGTTTCAACAAGGATGCAAAAAGGGTTGTAACTGTCTGCAGCAAGACCATCTTTTATGGAGGCTAATAATATTGACCTTTAAAAAATTGCTTTTATTAAAAAACTGCTTTTATTCCAGCCAAACAAATAAGACTTTCTCAAGAAGTAAAAATATTGGAACAAAATATGTAACTATCATTCATTCATTCATTTTCTGTTCGGCTTAGTCCCTTTGTTAATCTGGGGTCGCCACAGCGGAATGAACCGCCAACTTATCCAGCATATGTTTTACGAAGCGGATGCCCTTCCAGCTGCAACCCATCACTGGGAACAACCCACTCACTCCCATTCACACTCATACACTACGGACAATTTAGCTTACCCAATTCACCTATACCACATGTCTTTGGACTTGTGAGAGAAACCGGAGCACCCTGAGGAAACCCACGCGAACACGGGGAGAACATGCAAACTCCACACAGAAATGCCAACCGACCCTGCCAAGGCTAGAACTCGCAACAGTTGCCCCGCCTCCAAACTCTTCTGATTGGTCCACTGCTTTTGGATCTGAAAGTGATGAGCTCCGCTTTATGTGAAAATTGAAGATCATTCAACTTGACACAGCATCTAAAAAAAGCAGTGCTCACAAACACGGTGCTTCAAAAGATGAGAGACTTGAGCGTAATGTTCTCACACGTCTGTCCAGCTTGTGTTTACATTGAAAAACAATAGAAAAGTAGCGCGTTGGAAAGGAAAAACGCATTCTGTGTAGACGTCCACATTGGGCTGAATGTTTGCTATGTTAGAGTTTATTCGGCGAATGCGTTTCCATTTCTCATTATTTGCATTAAACACAAAACCACCTCAAGCGAGCGTAAACATTTGTTTTGCGAAGTTTTTTTTATTAAAAAATTTGACATTTCTTTCTTCTTGTTTCTAATGCGATACTTTAAAATGCACATTAAGGGCTCATTCACACAGAACGCATCTTTGCTTCTACAAATGCGAGACGTAGCCCACAGCATAGCGCAAGGTCCACGTGATGCAATATTATGAATGTGATGTAATAATGACAATAACGGACCCACTAGAAATAGGAAAACAATATGTTATGATAATTAATTAATTATACATCATCAACTCAAAATATCTGGACACAGCCACAACGAGGGTCTCCTCTGCCATGATATAACAATTAATAAAACAGCAAACAAAGCTTACAGCCAGAAGCTCACAACAGTTGCCCCGCCTCCAAACTCTTCTGATTGGTCCACTGCTTTTGGACCTGAAAGTGATGAGCTGCGCTGCATGTGAAAATTGAAGATCCTTCAACTTGATACGGCCTCTAAACAACTCGGTGCTCACATGCAGGTGCTTCAGAAGATGTGAAACCTGAGCGTAATGTTCACACACGTTCGTTCAGCACGTGTTTACATTGAAAAACAATAGAAAAATATCACATTGGAAAGGCAAAATGCATTCTGAGTAAACGGCCACATCGGACTGCATGTTTGCTATGTAAGAGTGTATTCGGGAAATGCGTTTCCATCTCTCATTATTTGCATTAAGTCCAAAAACACCTCTATAAAACTTTTTTGCGAATTAAGGATTTTTATTGGAAATTTGACATTACTTTCGCTTGTTTCTGAAGCAATAATGTAAAATGCACATTAACACAGGGTGACAAAAACCCAGCTATTGTCTGTTTAGCTACTAGTGAAGTTAAAGGAAAATTAGCGTCATGTTTAGTGACAAATATTTAGGTAATTGCTTGTTAAAAGTCCAACCCAGGCTCATTATTGATAAGTACCCCTATATACATTTCTTGAGATCGAGAAATATGTCCCAGGAGGTATGTTTTTTTTGCAGTTTTTGTTTTCGCGAATCCACCAGAGGCC
Organism: Danio jaintianensis; assembly: GCA_903798115.1. Classification (NCBI taxonomy): domain Eukaryota; kingdom Metazoa; phylum Chordata; class Actinopteri; order Cypriniformes; family Danionidae; genus Danio; species Danio jaintianensis. The sequence goes on along the minus strand of CAIGQV010019951.1, from coordinate 22,525,718 downwards.
GCTGTCTACACTTTTTCAGATCTCAAATTTTTCTCACGAGTGCCATTCGCGCCTGCTGTACTTGCGTAAATCCACCACAGACCGCTGTCGACTGACTGACTGACCGACCGACCGATACACCCACCCCCTTTCCTAAACCCAACCGATAGTGTTTTCAAAAGCACCAAATGACCCGGCCCCCCCTTCCCTAAACCCAACCAACAGTGTTTTAAAAAGCATTCCAGGAAAAGAAAAGCCCTCGTGGCCGCCTGATTTTTACCACGTTTTCAGATCTTACCACGTTCTCACCCTGTTATTTACTTGTTTATTTTATTTTTTGCCTTTTGTTTTTGTCTTACCTGCTTTCTGGAACCGTTCTTCACTGGACTTAAACCCTGTCGTCAACTCCTCTCTGTGTCTCAAGTCCGCCGATGTATATGGCGGGCTACTGGGCAAACTGGTGGCAGAGAAAAATCTGTCCACACGGAGGTAAGCGGTCAGCTGGTAGCGTGAAAAGAAACAGCATCATACCTCCCCATAGTGTTCGTTTTAAAGAGAAAATGCAGCCATACGTAGCTCTGGCTACATAAAGCCTCATTCATACTACGAGCGACTCGCAGCGGCAAAGAGATAAGCGACCATTCATTTCAATGGAGAGTGAGCGACTTCCAGCGACCTCCGTCTACGCGAGCGACAGCGACCGTTGCCGACCAGGTGGGCGTGTCTAGCGACGCGACAAAGTTGAGAATCCTTCAACTTTATGCAAATGAAGAGCGACTTTCTTGAGCGACAGCCAATAGGAGCACCAGTAGAGCTCACGTAATCTTCTCTTAGCTTGCTCAGAGCCGGTTGTATTCTCCCTGCTGTAGACCTACACACCCCTGCGTTTGCAGCAGATCGCCACCCAGAGCAACAGGCAGCTACAAAGTCGCTGCTAGTGTGAATGAGGCATAATTCGTGCTCTCCAGAAATGTATACCGGGGTACGTTTTCACAATGAGCCTGTGTTGCAAAAGTCTGTCTGTTGTTTGACTGAGAGGATGAACTGTTTGCCGATTCCTTTTCTGGTGGGAAGAATTTCAGTCTCATAGAATAGAAAACTAGAGTCAGACTGCCGAGACCCAAACATTTCCCAGGCCCGAGTATGTACTGCAAAAATGCAAACATGCTGAGGATGAATAATGGATCAGAGACAGAGCAAATTGGACAGAGATAGAGAGAAAGGAGCGAGTGAACATGCATAATATACTGTTGGCAGGAGAGTGGCTGAATCATTCAAGTGGCTGTGGGTTTGTAGCACCTGCAATCAGAAATGATACTACAGTATGTGTGTGTGTGTGTGTTCAGTGAGCGTTGGCTTCTTCCATCTGGAGAAAGAGAGAACGAGCGAGCTTTGGGGAAGTGCTGGGATCAAAAGTAGGTCATCTTCCCTGAGACTCACATCTCTCCAGCAAATCCACCAATCCACACTGCTGCAGCACATGTGGCTGAGTCGAGAAGAGAACAGCCCAAATCTGAGCTGACAGCACACACAACTGCTCGCTCTTCTGCTCTATTGTTCGGCTTTCTAGACCACAGATGTTGGGGATTCATTCGTTACATCTGCGTCACAGTGGCTGATTTTTTATCTTTGTGTTAAAACTGAAACTTTTTATTATATAAACACTAAAAAAATGGCCATGATTTCAATGGAAAAAGGGTAAAAATGCTACAGTAAAAACATGTAACCTGGTTTACAGTAGGTTTCCTAACAGTCAAAATTATGAGCCCTCCTGTTAATTTTTTTCTTTTTGTTTTTTATATTTCCCAAACGATGTTTAACAGAGAAATGAATTTTTCACAGTATTTCCTATAATATTTTTTCTTCTGGAGAAAGTCTTATTTGTTTTATTTCGCCTAGAATAAGAGCAGTTTTAAATAAAAATAAAAAACATTTTAAGGTCAATGTTATTAGCCCTCTTAAGCCCTCTTTAACCATCGTTATACAATGACTTGCCTAATTACCCTAACTTACTTAATTTGTCTAGTTAAGCCTTTAAATGTCACTTTAAGCTGAATACTAGTATCTTGAAAAATATCTAGTAAAATATTATGTACTGTCATCATGGCAAATGCTTTTTTGTTGATATTACTATTTTTTTTAGTTTTTTTTTCATCAGTGATGTGCATTAGTGTTTTATGTTACATCTAATTTGGAAAAATAATGTTTATTGCATTACTTTAATTTTATGTGTTTTATCATGATGGTGTTGTGTGAATGACACTGAGTCCCTTCTATATATTAATATGCTTCTTTTCTGCTTGTGGATAAGAGCTTTGGTTCATCATATGACTTTCTCATTATCACATGCTTATGGTCGTGTTTTTGTCTGTGTAACAAAGGTATGATATGTAGATGTTAGTACTTTGAAACATTAGTGTATAAAACTATTAATTAAAGAAATACGGTAGTTTACTGTAAAAATGTATACATTTATTTTTTATGGTTTCACACATATTTTAACTACAGCTGCCAGTTTTTTTTTACCTAAATTTGTTTGACCATTTTTTTGACTAACCATTTGAGTATTCTTGGTAGTCTTGGAAATCTTTTTTCTCTAGATGTTGTTTTACCCTATTATATTATATTATATTATTCATTCATTTGTTTTCTTTTCGGCTTAGTCCCTTTATTAATCTGGGGTCGCCACAACAGAATGAACCGCTAACTTATCCAGCATATGTTTTACGCAGCAGATGCCCTTCCAGCTGCAACCCATCACTGGGAAACACCCATACACTCCCATTCACACTCATACACTACGGACAATTTAGCTTACCCAATTCACCTAGCGCATCTCTTTGGACTTGTGGGGGAAACCGGAGCACCTGAAGGAAACCCACGCGAACACAGGGAGAACATGCAAACTCCACACAGAAATGCCAACTGACCCAGCCGAGGCTCGAACTAGCGACCCTCTTGCTGTGTGGCGATAGTGCTAACCACTAAGCCACCGTGTCACCCACTGACTTCCATATTTGTTTTTTCTACTAACATTAATATCTAACATTCTTCAAAAAAGAAAATAAATTTAAATTTAAATAAATAAAAGAGTAAATTTTCATTTTTGGGTGAACCATCCCTTTAAGTAAAAACCTAGTTATTTAACTTTTTATGATTTCTTTATATTTTTATGATACATGCAGGCAAGGGGTAAAAATCAACCATTTCCGAATAATGCCTTTATTTGTTTTGCTATTTTTATTAATCTTTGACATTTGTATTTTGTCCCTGAAGGTTTTTTCAGCATTGACATGCATTGAAGAGCACATTATTAAATAAATACATAAATCTGCTATAGGGTAAATTTGATTGCATAGGCAAATCACATAAGCAGTCCTCCATAGATCCTCTCAACACAACAATAAAGAAGATTAGATCATTTACTAATTCTGATTAAAATGTGTAGTCCTGTTCTGAAAAAAACAAAACAAAAAACGAATTACTCATTGTTTCCCCGGTAAGCCCATTATGTTGTCTTTTTAATACATTTCTGGACATTTTACCTTTAT
>CAIGQV010019951.1:22501021-22521284 GCA_903798115.1 Danio jaintianensis | reverse complement strand
AGATAGATAGATAGATAGATAGATAGATAGATAGATAGATAGATAGACAAAATATAGAAAGAAATAGACAGAAAAAAGATTGATACATGGATGGATGGATGGATGGATGGATGGATAGAGAAAGAAAGAAAATGGACAGAACAATTTAGGGACAGAACGAAAGGTGGATGCACGAACGGATGGATAGATGATGTATGGACTGACAGATGGAATGTAAGAAGAAAAAAGAAAGATAGATAGACAAAAATATGGATGATGGATGGAAAGAAAAAAATGGACGGACAGAAGGAAAGAAAGATGGATGAACAGGTGGATAAATAGATAGACAAATAGATGAATCAAGACAGACAGATAGATAGATAGTCGGCTATTAGTGTGATTTATTTTTCTTTTTGATCTTTGTATCTTTAACACTTTAGATTGAATCATTCTCTGAAGAGTAAGTTTGAGTTTGCCAATTGTTGTAAGTTCAAGTAGTCTATACACAATCATGATGTGACTAAATGTCCTTTTCCTCCTCCTCCAGGGTCTATTCTGACATTGTGGAAGAACAGGGAATGACATCATCCTAGTTTATGGGCACGGCTTTCCCTGCGTGAGACCCGACTGAACAATAGCATTCTATAAAGGCCTGGAGTAAAAAAAAAAAAGCATGCCCGTCCCTCCCCCAGGCTGTCCCATTTCCTGTGAATTAATAATGCCCTCTATTTTTGGCTTCAAATAGGAAACACAGGCTGTTGAAAATGCTCTAATTTGGTCCTTGCTATAAAAATGCCATTAGAACAATTGACATGTTCATATATCTAAGTAGTACTCGTGAATGACCACAATAGAGAACAATAGAGATAATTAGAGAGCAAAGGCCAATTAACATGAAAGAGCTCAATGTGCATTTAGTTACGCGTTTATTTTCTGGGTTAGAACAATATTTGATGCTTATATAAACCATATTATGCTATTTTAAGTATTCATAATTTCTGGAGAGAAGATTTTTTTCAACACGTCTCTAAAACATAATAGTTTTAATAACTACTAATAACTGATTTCTTTTATCTTTGCCATGATGACAGTACATAATATCTTACTAGATATTTTTCAAGATACTAGTATTCAGCTTAAAGTGCGATTTAAAGGCTTAACTAGGTTAATTATGCAAGTTAGGGTGATTAGGCAAGCCATTGTATGATGGTTTGTTCTGTAGACCAGTGGTTCCCAACCTTTTTTTGCCTGAGACCCCCTTTTCCCCCGAAAAATGTTGTAAGGCCCCCCTCCACACTTAATGATATTATCGCTCATATAAGTTTGCAGTAAAGATGACAAAAAATGTTGTTTTCAAACAAACGGTATGTTTATTACTATATCTAGATATGTTTATGCACAAATAATAGCCTAATGTAAAATATAAAAGCAAAACGTCAGTAGGCCATTTATAACTGCAAAACGTAAGCCTTTGGCCTTTAAATTGGCCCTATTTGAAATTCAATAACAAAAATATCAGTATTCACACTGGTGTATAAGGGGAAAAAATAATATAGGCTATTACAATTTAATACTTGCATGTTATTTGTTACGCTTTATCAATCAGTGTGAGGATTGCTGCAGGCAGTGAGTAATAATTTGGTCAATATGTGGAGAGATCTTTGACAGGGCAAGACGCATATAAAAGTTTCTTGTCAGTAGCTGTGACGTCCCTCATCTCATTTTGGGTGTGTGTCAATTCTTTTGCCTTGCGCTCAAAAAATGCTCTGGGCTTGACGCGGTATTGGGGATGAGTCGTCTGCAAGTGTCTTATTAATTTGGATGGCCTCATGCATTCGTTAGCAAGAACTTTGGCACAGATAATGCACTGTGGCTGGGTCAGGGACTCTTTGCTTCAAGAAAATGGAATAAAACCATAGTTCAGGTAACTGTCTTGGTATTTCATGTTTGCAGTATTGCTAGCGCTGTGACCTGAAATGTTTGGAGCTTCCTCACCTGGGTCCAGTATGCTTAGGTCATTACTATTAGCTGCTGAAGGCGAATCAGTGAGACTCTGTCTTTTTTGTGGAGGACGAATTACAAATATGTCCGTTTTTTGGTCAGCCTGGGGATAAAATGAACTAAGGCAACATGATCGTTCTCCTAATTGTCCACTGCTAAAATTTTTGTAAAAATATAACGCAACGTTTCCCAGTGATGGGTTGCAGCTGGAAGGGCATCCGCTGCATAAAACATGTGCTGGATAAGTTGGCGGTTCATTTCGCTGTGGCGACCCCAGATTAATAAAGGGACAAAGCAGAAAAATAAATGAATGATATAACGCGACCCCCTACAGATCTCGCTGAGGCCCCCTTGTGGGCCGGGACCCCCCTGTTGGGAACCGCTGCTGTAGACGATCAAGAAAAAAAATATTGCTTAAGGGGGGCTAATGATATAGACCTTAAAATTGTTTTTCAAAAAATAAAACAAACAAGACTTTCTCCAGAAGAAAAAATATTATAGGAAATACTGTGAAATATTCTTTGCTCTGTTTAACAGTTTGAAAAAGAAAAAAAAAATCACAGCAGGGCTAATAATACAGCATCAGCTCTTTTGTCACAGTTTCTAAAATGTTTGGTTTAATAATTCGTTCACTCTAAACTCCGCCTTTCTTAAAGTCTACTCTGCTCTGATTGGTCAGATGGCCCAGATTTTGTGATTGGTGTCGGAAAATGTCAGATGTTACAAACCAGGGATTTCAGCTCTGGTGGAGACTTCTTTAGAACTTATAATCACAAACATGGGAACAATAATGATACTGCTGATTTTACTCATACAAACAAAATCTTCTCATCATATCGACAACACAAACCAAACTCTTCCAGACTCAACTAAAACTGATTGACGCTCAAAGTAGATGTTGTTCATGGCCAGCCAAATGTGACCTCATTATGCAAATTAGTCTTGAATATCAATCTGGCTTGAATTTGAATATGACACGCACATCTATTTTATCATTCCTGGAACCTCGAGTATATATATCAGAATATGCACATAGTATATGAGTTAGTACAGTTACACAACTTAGTTCTGTCTGCTGAAATTTGACATAAGCAGGATTGTTTCTGCAAAGAAAGCTCCACAGATGTTTGCATCATTGTACTTATCACAGCCAGTGCCAGAATGCAAATCTCACTTAGTATCAGGTTTCACTCTGTGTGTGAGATCTACAACTCAGACGCTTGCAGATCTTGATCCACGAGGGGACTATAGTGGTGTTGTAGTGTACAGTATTCTGCCAACTCGACTTGGACAAAAAATCGAGTGACAATAACACGTTGGATCAATTTCATAACACATTAAAATGCCTTTTAGCTCAGACTGAATGATTAGTGTGCATTTAAAGGGATAATTCACCCAAACATTTAAATCAGCCCATAATTGACTTACCCTCAGGCCATTCTTGGTGTGTATGACTTTCTTCTGTCAGACGGACACAGTCACAGTACACTCAAAAAAAAAGGGTTTTTTTGCTGCTTGTTCAAACTGCTTGTTTAAAATGATCCAAATCAACAGAATTCTTCATTTTTTTTGGGACAACTTTTATGTTCAATCCACTTAAACTTTTAAAGTTAACTTAATTGATTTGTGTTGGGACAACATGAAGGAATTGTGTGGGATCCAGCATTTTTTACAGTGTTCACTGTAAAAAAATGCTGGGTTCCACACAATCTGTTTGTGTTGGGACAACAAAAATGAATTAAGTTAACTTAATAGTTTTTACAAATTTAAGATGATTGAACATAAAACAGCGGCATCGTGGCACAATCATCTCAAAAACATTAACATTACATCTATAGATTCGTATACAGAGAATTAAAGCTCATTCATATAACGTATCACATTTTTGTTTTTTGTAAAGTTATTGAGATGAAAGCCGTAATACTATTTTTTTTTTTTTTTTTTTTTTTTTTATATATATGGTGGCTCAGTGGTTAGCACTGTCGCCTCACAGCAAGAGGGTCGCTGGTTTGAGTCCCCGCTGGGTCAGTTGGCATTTCTGTGTGGAGTTTGCATGTTCTCCCCGTGTTGGCGTGGGTTTCCTCCGGGTTTCCCAGTACTGGGTTGCATCTGGAAGGGCATCCGCTGTGTAAAACATATGCTGGAATAGTTGGCAGTTCATTCTGCTGTGGCAACCCCTGATAAGGGACTAAGGAAGGAAAATGGAATGAATGAACATAAAACAATTAAGTTGTCCCCAAAAAAACCTCAAGAATTGTGTTGTTTCAGCTCATTTTAAATAAGTAGTTTGAACAAGCAACAAAAACATTTTTTTGAGTGCACTAAAAAAAAATAATGTTTGCTGTTTGTTTGTAAAGTACTCCCACGTTGTTCATCTGACAGAATAATGTCATATAACACCGAGGATGGCTAGAAGGTGAGTAGATTTTGGGGTAATTTTCATTTTTGGGTTAACTATTCCTTTAAAGTCGTGGGTTTGATTCCCAGTGAATGCATGAAATGTAATTTACAAATTTCATTTTAGTTTCAGATAAAAGCATCTGTCAAAACCATGGAGTCAATATTAATGTAATATTGATGAGTGATGCTCCCCGTGTTCGCGTGGGTTTCCTCCAGGTGCTCCGGTTTCCCCCACAAGTCCAAAGACATGCGGTATAGGTGAATTGGGTAGGCTAAATTGTCCGTAGTGTATGTGTGTCAATGAGTGTGTATGGATGTTTCCTAGTGATGGGTTGCAGCTGGAAGGGCATCCGCTGCGTAAAACATATGCTGGATAAGTTGGCGGTTCATTCCGCTGTGGCGACCCCAAATTAATAAAGGGACTAAGCCGAAAAGAAAATGAATGATGAGTGATGACGCATATCCTGTTCTAAACATCAGCTTTTTTTGATCAGTGAAACCATATAATTCCCTTTTCTTTATTTATAGACCAGTTTGATCTTGTGATAAAATATGTCTCTTGCTAATGTTTATAGTACCACCGAGACTCATATTTTCTCAACATTTGCTCAAGGGGACTATTCTATGTCTTTAAGAAACATATTTGTGACTCTGATTCAGCAGCTTAATGCAGAAAGAGCAATATTTTCCAATAGTATCTGGTTGCAGACTTGCACATGCAGTCACAGATGCACTCAATAGAGCCCGTGATCACTGTCAGGGGTAGGATTGGGGGCGGGGTTAGAGGTCTGCAGCATATTCTGATACTTTGATCTGCTATTGTTGCTGAAGTTGGCAATATGTGTACAAGGCCGGTTATTCAAGGTCAGCTTTCAATAATAACTAGATTCCAGATTATATCTTTTTGTTCATAAGTTCCTATACTTGACAGCAGATGCTAATAATATTTCCAGCTTTTGTCCAGGCATTTTAAGTGAACTGTTTCTTCTTCAGTGCTGGATACGAATTTGAAACGTTTAAAACAAGACAGAAAAGAGAGAAGCTGTCACTAAAGTTAAAACACATGTTGAAAGATTTCTTCCCTGCTGCAGTGAGGTTTTCCTGAGAGAGCGGAAAGAGGAATTCAGAGTCTAAACATTCATAAAAAAGATGAATTACTGGATGTGTAGTTAGTCACAGATCTACGACGATGGATTTCAAGGGTCGTTTTTTTGCTCTCTGGAGCTCTATGGTCCTTCGTGGTTTCTTGTACTATCAGTTTTAACAGGATTTTTGCACATTTATAGACTTTAAATACAATTCTGACATACACTTTATAAGAAAAACAAGATGGAAAAGACGCAAAATATTTATTATGTAACATTTACAGAACAACCTTTTACAAATGACTACTGCAGCTTTTCATTTTCATGCAAATTGAAGACTGACAAGGGGGTGTGTTGCGTCCAGATATATTTAGGGATCATCTGAAAAGATAGATTTTTTTTCTCACACGAGCAAATTACACAATGAAGAATTGAAAAGAGTTTTCTGTTGTGTTTTTATCCAGCAGAATGTTAGGTAAAGATGCTATTTAATATTTTATTTTATGTTTAAATATGTGTTTTTATTTTCTTAATTTTTATTTGTCATGCATGTTACTGATCATATATTTTCAGAATAGCAGGCATATTATAGTGTGACAAACAAGCCAAATGTAATGTTGATTTTTACCATTCAAAATATGCGCAAAATACAAAAATGTGATATGTTATATCAGCCCCGGCTCCAGCTTTGAATTTTAGGGTGGGCTACATCATCATCATTATATATATATATATATATATATTTTTTTTTTTCTTTTTTTCTTTTTTAATTGTATTATTTTTTTTTTGGGAGCGAGGGGGGGGGGCAAAAAAACATGACAATAATTCGTTTTTCTTGCTATTTTAAACGTAATAAATAAAAGTTTATTACATTTTACAAAGTAATGTATTTATCATTTTAAATGTTCTCTGTCGTTTTAATAAAAGCAAACTAACAAAAAAATACTGAAACCTACCAACACTTATTTTACAACTATTATTTGTAATGCAGACTATAATTGTGTGTTTGCTTGCTTGAGTATTTAAGAGAGACAGATGTCTGACAAATTTTGCAACAAAACTGTGCATTTTAGCCACAAATAATGTTGCTCTCCATGAACCATATGGGTGATTCTGTAAATTGCAGGTACATTTGGTGTCCAAAGCCATCATTTTTTTTTCAGGTTTTTAAAAAAATTGTTACATTTTTGATAATGAGGATGATCTTCCAGCCACAACCCAGCACTGCGAGTACACTAACCCATGAACCCCCAGTGCTGGGAAACACTAGCACTCACAAACTCTCATTCACACAGACTCATACACTACGTCCAGTTTAGTTTACCCAATTTGCATGTCTTTGGGCTGTGGGGGTAACCGGAGCACCTGGAGGAAACCCACGCCAACACGGGGAGAACATGCAAACTCCACACAGAAATGCCAACTGGTACAGCCAGGACTCGAACCAGCGACCTTCTTGCTGTGAGGCAACAGTGCTAATAACATCATATTATCTGATGTGGGGCCAGGGTTGGCCAAGCTCCTGATTCGGTGGGCCAGGGTGGAGCCGGGCCTGTGTTATATGAATGTGCTTTAAGTCTCTGTATAAGAATCTATAGATGTAATGTAAATGTTTTTGAGAATATTATGGCTAATACATGGAATATTTATTGTTAGATAAAACCCTCTAATATTATCCAGTGTTATATTTTAATACCAGTATTTAGTGAATATTTTTAAAGCTAAATGTCTGTAACACATCAGAGGGAAGAGAAAGGAGTTTAAACAGAAAGGGTGTATATATTAATGTTTTTATATTTATAGACATTGAACAAAAATATTTAAAGCAAAAACAATAAAGAAACCGTAATAACAGATAACACAGTACAACTTAACTTAAGGATTAAATGGACAGGATTTCAGGCTGGAAGGCAGACAGATTGGAAGGCGGATAAACTGGAACAAAAGGCAGACTGGATACAGCGGAAGGTAAGGGATAATCAATATATCTAGAGGAAAGAGTCCGGGTTCTCGCAAGTTGATCAGACAATTATGATGTGAATGTTCCGAGTTTATATAGGGTGAGCATGGTGATGAGCGGCAGGTGAAGGTGATCAGAATGCAGGTGATTGGGATCGTACAGGTGCATTGAATGAAACTGACGGCCCGGATGGATTCCAGACAATGTCCTTGTGCAGAAATCAAATGTTGCATGAAATTAACACTTTATTAACAATTTATAATAGTACATTTTGAGTGAACGATCCCTTTAAAGGGTTTGGTGGGGTTACTTGAGTCTGTTATGTAGTTCAAATATTATTTTATTTTTATGTAGTAGGCCTATATTGAAAATAATGTTTTGGTATTTCGTATTTGTGCATAGTTTATTTTATTTGTCTTTTTTGGTAGATTTGTAATTGGTTATTGATGTATATATGCATTAGTTGTCATTTGTTGATCAAAAAACAGCAATATGTGTCAGGCTTTAGTAAAAATATGTATTCTGTGTGATTTATACAGCAGAACTGCAGCTCAGTTTAATAAAAAGTAAATTAATTAACCATTTATTTGTTTCTTTAGGGTTAAGCTCAAAAAGTACAACGTGGTGTCAAGGTTTTGATTCAGGGAAATAACCCCTAACCTGTAACCCACCAATATGAAAAAATAATATAGTAATTTGTAGAAAATGCCGTAGCCTTTTTGAACCATACTATTGCAAAGTACCTGGATTAATCTGTTGTTGTAATTATGCTATGGTAACACAATAACTTTAGTAACATAAACAAATTACTTATAAAGTTTAGAAAGAAGAAAATAAATTTTCTATTACCTACAAAATTGAACTAAAAGTTATATTATACTACAAAACACCACAGTTTACTGTAGTAATAACTAAAGTATAGTACAGCATTTATTACAGTTGAACAGTTCACTAGTTAATACCACAGTATTCTGTTGCATTGATATAGCAACAGAGTTATAAATACAATAATATATCCAGTAGGCTTTAATACACTTTACTATAGGTTTTACTGTACATTTTATTTACTGCGAATTGCTATAGTAGGCTATTCATGTTGGCAAGAGCTGATAAAATGTGTCCCTGTATTGAAATAAAAGTCACTTTTGATAAAAGTCTCTGTGAAATGTGTGCACGGATAACAAGTAGACGATCGCGGTTTTGTGCGTTTGTCTTCATAGTAGAGAAAGTGTTGACGGTCCCTAACACCAGCATTAGGAGCGTGTGTTTGAGCTCACTTTATTCACTGTCTGCCTGTGGAGTGAAGAGGACACTAGTTGGCGAGATATCTCAGATTTACACTCTTTTTACACTGACGGCGATGAAATTTCAGTCTTAAGCGTTGGAAATAATTCGTCCAGGATGACGGTGGATTTTGAAGACTGCATTAAAGATTCGCCCCGCTTTCGGTAAGCTTAAATTTTGGTTTCCACTTCAGCTTTTCGAGTGAATATGGTATTATATTGATTTTTGTACGTTTTCCGTGAAAAGTCTTCGGTTATATACAGTTCTGTTGTTTAATATTTTCATTTTCGTAAATGATTCAAGTGTTGCGGTGCGATTTGGTTAATTCTGTCAGTGCCTGAAGTAGGCTAAGAACTGGACGAACCCATCATATAGTGAATATTCATAATTCATGTAATTGAGAAGAACAGTTCTCCTCTATTATTATTTTTGGTTATTATTTAACAGAGCATTTTGAAAAAGCTTTTGTGAGGGTCGTGTGTTATTTGTTTGCACTAGGCTAGCATTCGTGGTTAAACTCTGTTAGTCTGTGTTCTTGATAAAAACTGTCATCATTTTCTACAATGTTTTATTGCTTAAAAGTCATATGATGATATGATTTTTAAAATTATTATACAACCTATTAAATCATGTTTGTCTCAGCTGTTCTATAATGTCACGAAAATGAATAGTGACTTCAGTATTTAATCTGCAGAAAAGTATGTGACATATATTTAAAAGTAACCTTAGAGTTCACCCAACAATTTTAATTTAAGTTTCAAGTGGTTCTTAACCTTTATGAGATTATTTTTTTCTTGTTGAACACAAAAGAAGATATTTTGAAGAATGATAGAAACCTGTAACCAACTGACTTCCCTGGGAAAAGTCAATGGTTACCATTTTTCAAAGTATTTTCTTTTTTGTTCAAAAACTCACACAGGTTTGTGACAAGCTAAAGATGATTATTGATGACAAGACTTGCAGTTTTGGGTGAACTATTGCTTTAATCACATTGATCACACAGTACACAAGGAAAACACTAAAATTAAGTCATCTTTACTAGTTCCTTCTACCATCTAACATCATTCTGGTGCAACATGAGATTTATTTTTCATTTTCATTTCATTTATTAATTTCTTAATTGATTGTTTTTGTAAGATATCAGTATAACCTTAAGTATAAGCTAACTTTGGGGAATTCTGTGTAATCTCTATAGTCTATATATTGTTACGTTTGAGGCTTTGACTGTGTTCTAGCTGTGAGTATTTGATTGTTTGGTGGTGCTGAACTTATAATGAGCATCTTAATGGTCAGGATTTACACTATTAGGATGATTTATTGGTGTTATGCAGATTGTAGTTTACTCCACATTGACCGACATTGAACGAGGGATGTTCTGCCAGCTATCCAGTGCCCAGCAGCCATTGATTTTCCATGATTCACCATGATTTTTCAGGGCTAATGCCTCATATCCTGTGCACTCATGTTCCTCTTTAGGGCTCAGAGTAGCTTTTTTTTCTTTTTTTAAGGCTGTTATTACATAGGTGCTTAAGGTTGAATCATGCACAGCACTTCTTCATGGTTGTTTCCTCATGCTTTTTTATTGAGATAATGCTTAAATTGATGCCTTGTTGTCTTTGGTTTAAAGAAGAAGTCTGAGGTTTCTGGGTACGGTTTATGAATTGGCTATTCAAAAACAGGTGATGCTTGGCTAGTTATTAGTGTAGTTGACTAGTTTATATATGCTTCAGTAATTTAAATACTGTAAATGCTGCATTTATTTGATAATACAAAAATGAGTAAGGTCTGGGATTGTGCAGTTTTGACCTTTGCATTGACATATTTATTTAGCAGATGCTTTAGAATAAAAAAATGCAGCAAGCAATTTATAATAATGAGGCTAATAAACACGAGGATCACTGGTTCTATTAAGTTTGACACTGTAAAAAAACTTTTGGCGAAGTGACTCATACTGTCACATTGCAATTTAAAAAAATATATAATAATACTTATTATTATAGTATATTATAATATTGATATTATTATTAGACTGTAACCCTTAGTAATATTGTGATTGTGAAATATTATTGCAAGAGAAAATTGCTTTTAAAATGCAGTTCATTTTATTTGCACCAGTCTACAGTGTCAAATGATCCTTCAGAAATTATTATAATATGCTGATTTGAAGAACATTTCCTATTTTTATTAATCATGTTGGAGACATTTGTGCTTCTTAATATTATGTAGAAATGTGGTGCATTGTTTCAGGATTATTTGATGTATTGAACTTTCAGAAAATTGACAAATACGTGACAAATAAGGTGTGGGAAGATGAGAAATTAAAAAAACTTTTAGAAAGTTGATTTAAAAGCATCCATTAGGTATTTTAAAATGTCCAGATTGTATACATGTTGATTTTATGTAAATAAAACTAACATTTGCACCATTTTTTATAAATGTTAAGTCTAAATGTCTAAGTCTGTTACTTGTCTATAAATCACTAAATGGCCTAGGACCGCAATACATTACAGATATGCTCACTGAATACAAACCTAATAGATCACTCAGATCTTTAGGATCAAATAAATTAGAAATTCCAAGTGTTCAGTCAAAGCAGGGTGAATCGCCCTTCAGCTACTATGCCCCCCGCTGCTGGAATCAGCTTCCAGAAATGATCAGATGTGCTCCAACATTAGGCATGTTCAAATCAAGACTGAAAACACATCTGTTTAGCTGTGCCTTTACTGAATGAGCACTGTGCTACGTCCGACAGATCGCACTATTATGTCTTTCTTTTCTTTTTCAATCTTTTATAACCTGCTTTAACACATTTCAATCTGTTTTTATCTGTTTTAATCATTCTTTAATTCTTTTATTCTTGTTTATGTAAAGCACTTTGAATTACCATTGTGTATGAAATGTGCTATTTAAATAAACTTGCCTTGCCTTGCCTTGAATGTACCTGTAAATGTCAAATGGTGTAACTGCCAAAAAAAAAAGGAAATATTAAATATTTGACTCCTCCTAGATGACATGCAGGTGTACTCACAGAAATAAATACTTCATTTTAAAATATCCCACCAACATTTATTTTATTCGAGTTATCTCTAAATGTACATTTTAATGAGTTTTTGCAACATTTGGCCAGGCACATGCTAAAAACAAATCTGATTTCTAAATAATCTTTGACAAATTATGTAAAAATGGTTAAAAACCACTTTATTACAGTAAACTAGATGTTTTAATTTTATTTCTCATCATTTCCATGTATATAATTATATTTTTTATATACTTTTATATACTTAATACTGGTTACATCAATTGACAAAAACCAGTTACACCACCTGACCGTGTTGCTTCAACAGCCAAGATATTAGTATTCAGCTTAAAGTGCAATTTAACGGCTTAACTGGGTTAATTAGGTTAACTTAGCAAGTTAGAGTAATTAGGCAAATCATTAAAAAAGTAAATCGGAAAAAAAATATTGTTAATAATATTCACCTTAAAATGATTTTAAAACGATTAAAAACTGCTTTTATTCTAGCCGAAATAAAACAAATAAGACTTTCTCCAGAAGTAAAAATATTGTAGGAAATACTGTGAAAAATTCCTTGCTCTGTTAAACATCATTTGGGAAATATTTGAAAAAAGATTTGTAATAATTTTGACTTCAACTGTACATAAATGCATGCATACTGTACTTTAGGTTGTCATGAAGCATTCTGTGTAAAATCTCTCAAGGTTTTAAATGATAACAGTGTGCACATAAATGCTTGAGAAAATTCCTTTTGCATCAAATGCCTCAACAAATTCAGAGAGGAAGGAGGTATGATGCTTTGAACACTATGGTGGAACATGGGATCTAAAGAATTCCCACTGTCCCATGCACGGACTCTGGCTGTGACTGTGGTAAAGCACTGAGATCCAGAGGTTAGACAAATAAACCAGCATTCCTGTACACCCACTTCCCCTCCTCAGCACCAGCTCCAATTACTCCCCACGTGAGCGTTTGTGTGTGTTAGTAAAATTCGTCGGAGTGAGAGTGTGTGTGTGTGAGCAGGCGGCGTATATAATCCCTGCTCCAAATCAAAGACTTCCAGACTGGGAAGCAGCACCTTAATGGATGCCATCTGCTGTGTGAGTCAAACCTCGTCAATCTCTTGAGGTTTTTCCAGGAACTTTCTAATGTTTATTAAGAAACGGGATTGTTAAATATTCCTCTTCTTATGAAGCCACGTGATTTGAGGTTTCGATTATGAATGGAGCACTAAAATTTATTAGTAGTTGTGAGGGAAAATGCATTTTAGTCAATTGGATCAGGAGTAGACCAATCCATCTCTTTGTCTGGTTTAGACCACTTTCCTGATTTCTTTGAGGGAAGGGTGTACAGTATGGGTGGGCTGTCAAATGAGATTTTTGTAATGTTTCAGACTGAAATTTATGAAAGTAGACAAGCTTGTGAAAGGAGTAAATATAATGATATACACTCTAAGAAATGCTGGATTATTTAAACTCACATTGGGTAAAATATGGACTAACCCAAACATTGAGTTAAATTTGGTCCTATTAATTTAATAAAAAAAAATTAACCCAGCAGTTGGGTTAGTCCCTATTACACCCAGAATTGGGTTGAAATAACCCAGCATTTTTTTAGAGTGTATGTAAATATATAATTCATTCATTCATTCATTTTCTTTTCGGCTTAGTCCCTTTATTATTCTGGGGTCGCCACAGCGGAATGAACCGCCAACTTATCCAGCATATGTTTTACGCAGCGGATGCCCTTCCAGCTGCAACCCATCACTGGGAAACATCCTTACACACTCATTCACACACATACACGGACAATTTAGCCTACCCAATTCACCTATACCACGTGTTTTTGGACTTGTGGGGGAAACCGGAGCACCCGGAGGAAACCCAGGCCAACACGGGGAGAACATGCAAACTCCACACAGAAACGCCAACTGACCCAGCCGAGGCTCGAACCAGCGACCTTCTTGCTGTAAATATTTAATTAATATAGATAAAATATATCATTTTTATTTTTACTTTATTACTTTATTTTTACATTTTATTATTATTTATTTTACTATTTATTTACTTTTATTTTATTCTTAGATTTAATTATTTACTTTATATTACATATTAAACTATACTAAACTATTTCATATTAAACTATTTCAAAAGTCTACAGGTAAGTGTAGTGTTATTACTAGGCAATTTAAAATATAATTAAATATAATCTAAATAACCTACATTTACTTGATATTCATTTTTCTTCAGCTTAGTCCCTTTATTCATCAGGGGTTGCCACAGCAGAATGAACCGCCAACTTATCCAGCATATGTTTTACACAACGGATGCCCTTCCAGCTGCAACCCGGTACTGGGAAACATCCATACACACTCATTCACACACATACACTACGGCCAATTTAGTTTATTCAATTCACCTATAGCGCATGTCTTTGGACTGTGGGGGAAACCGGAGCACCCAGAGGAAACCCACGCCAACACGGGGAGAACATGCAAACTCCACAGAGAAATGCCAACTGACCCAGCCGGCACTCGAACCAGCGACCTTCTTGCTGTGATGCGACAGTGCTAACCACTGAGCCACCGTGTAGCCCATTTACTTGATAACTTTATCATATTTTTTCCCCAATAATGTCGATTATCGCCTGATAATTCAATCATAATCGACATTGCCATGCTTGTTAGACATTGTTGATATATGATAATATTGTTTTAACACCCAGCCCTAATAAATGGGGCTATGAATAATTTTGGGCTTGAATGAATAATTTGACTTATATATTTAATTATTTACTTTTTTTTTTAAAGATTTCAGAACTTTTTGAAAGTTCCTGGGTGCAGTTTGTAAAGATTCATCTCTTGTGCAATGCAAAATGTAGTTTTCTGCAACTAGAAAAGTAACTAAACATCAAATTTGGAAAACAATTTGTGAACAAAATCATTTTTGAATATTGTAATATCTGTCAAAAATTAATAAATGCAAGAAAATAAGTGATCTTTAATGATTTGGGATGCTTATAAACTGGTTTTTGTCATTCATTACTGGAATGTTTGAAAATAAAAATGTATATAATATATAGCTTTTCAAAAGTTTTTGTATTTATTTACTGAGGCAGTTTTATATTTTGAAAATCAGTTTTTATATTTTTAAATAAATGAAACAATATAGGAGAAGCGGTGGCTCATTGGTCGCCTCACAGCAAGAAGGTCGCTGGTTCGAGCCCCGGCTGGGTCAGTTGGCGTTTCGGTGTAGAGTTTGCATGTTTTGCCCATGTTGGCGTGGGTTTTTTCCCGGTGCTCCGGTTTCCCCCACAGTCCAAAGACATGCACTGTAGGTGAATTGGGTAAACAAAATTGGCCGTAGTGTATGAGTGTGAATGCGAGAGTGAATGGGTGTTTCCCAGTGCTGGGTTGCGGCTGGAAGGGCATCAGCTGCATAAAACATGCTGGAATAGTTGACAGTTCATTCCGCTGTGGCACCCCTGATAAATAAAGGGACTAAGTCGAAGGAAAATGAATGAATGAATGAATGAATAAAACAATATATTTATGTTGGCATAGCAGAAAGTTGCAATACTCCTGCAATAACTGAAGTCTTCAGTGTCTGAAAACAAATCACTATAATATGCAGATTACTATCATTAATAATAATGAAACTTATTTATTTTGAATAGAAATCTTATGTAACATTATAAATGTCTTTACTGTTACTTTTGGCCGGTTTACTGGGTCTCTGCTGAATAAAAATAGCAATTTCATGAAAAAAATTAATAGAAAGGAAGAAAGAAAGAACTTATTGACCCCACATTTTTGGACTATACATATTCGAATTTGGAAAACAATTAGTAAACAAAATATATCTTATAAAACAATGGAATATCTTTCAATTCAATTTCAATTTCTTGCTGTTTGTTAAAACTACTTATTTGAAATGAGCTGAAACAACACAACTCTTGAGGTTTTTGGAGGGAACACTTAATTGTTTTATGCACGGTGGCGCAGTGGGTAGCACGTTCGCCTCACAGCAAGAAGGTCGCTGGTTCGAGCCTTGGCTGGGTCAGTTGGCGTTTCTGTGTGGAGTTTGCATGTTCTCCCCATGTTCGCGTGGGTTTCCTCCGGGTGCTCCGGTTTCCTCCACAAGTCCAAAGACATGTGGTATAGGTGAATTGGGTAGGCTAAATTGTCCGTAGTGCATGTATGTGAGTGAGTGTGTATGGATGTTTCCCAGTGATGGGTTGCAGCTGGAAGGGCATGCGCTGCATAAAACATTTGCTGGATAAGTTGGTGGTTCATTCCGCTGTGGTGACCCCAGATTAATAAAGGGACTAAGCCGAAAAGAAAATGAATGAATGATTGAATAATTCCTTCATGTTGCCGCAAAACAAATCGATTGTGTGGAACCCATCGTTTTTTGCAGTGTAGACCTATTACATACATGTTTTCATTACTGAATGAAGTGACTATTATTATTATTCTTGTTATCGTCATTAGCAATAAATGATCTATAATTAATTTGCCCAGTTTTAGCTGTTCGCATCAACATCACCTAACCCAGTGTTTCTCAACCAGGTTACTGGAGGACCACCAGCTCTGCACATTTTCCGTGTCTCCTTAACTAAACACAACTGATTCAGATCATCAGCTCATTAGCACAGACTGAAAGACCTGTGATGGGTGTGACAGACAAAGGAGACATCCAAAACATGCAGTGCTGGTGGTCCTTCAGGAACATAGTTGAGAAACACTGACCTAATCAACACTTTCAGACTGCAGCACCACGCGCATTTTAATTAGAAATTTAGACTAGCCTACTCAAAGGAAAACATACAATAATTTCAAGGTGATTATAGACCTATATTCACAATTTCAATTCAAGAGTTCACACTTAGCTGATGATTGATTATAAAGCATGTTTGGCATGCTGTCCCGGGAGAGAGCCCTGAGCTCATAAGATCCTCGAGCCCAGGGCTCCCTCCTGTTTGCAGGGCGAGAGGGGAGTTTGAGCTCAGGTAGGTCTCGAGAACTCCCCCCCCTTTGTTTAGAGCTGATGACAGATTATAATTTGCTATGTAGACATATACTGCTGGTTACGAGCTCGACTATAGTGCTAATTTAGATTGATCAATTCACTTATGACACATGTTCTTTGGACTGTGGGAGGAAACTGGAGAACCCGGGGGGAAACCCACGCGAGCACAGGGAGAACATGTAAGCACCGCAGAGAAATGACAACTGGCCTGTTAAGGATTTGAACCAGAGACGTTCTTGCTGTGAGATAGATAACTAAAGTAAGAAACTCTGGTTATTTATAGTGACTTAGGAATCATCTGATTGGTGAATCATGCATTAGTTAATGCGGGACCAGCTGTGATCAATCATAAGCACGTGCTCCTCTCGAAATTATTTTATAAATAAACTTCACTTAATCCCCTTTCTTTGCATAGCAAATTAACATGCAAAAAAAAACTCTTGCAAAAAAAAAAAAGGCTAAATAACAAAACAGGATTTATTTAGCATACAAGTTAAATAAATAAGATTAAAAAAAAATTATTTAAACAAAAAGGATCAGTTATTGTCAAGTTTCCACCTGTATCCAGTCGGACCTAAAATTTAGAGTATGAAGACTGCCAAAAGTTACAACAAATAAAACAGAATGTTGTCAATTGTCCTGTTTATGAAGTACTTCTCTATATGATTTAGCAGCTTACAGATGTTTCTTAATGATTTAGACTTGCATGAATAAGCAAACAACTTATTCAGTAGTAGATTATCTCCTTTTTACATCTCCATAATGGCCGCACATATTGTTGACTGACCAAATTATGACGTAAGTGAAAAGATATGAAGCGTTGAGCAGATTGTAGCCACCTGTGCAAAAATTATTCATCTTTTCTTACTCAAAACTGCTGTCACCGTTATTCCCAACCCCCACGGCAATACTTCCAGAAGTCACTAACCTCAGAACTTTCAATTCCAGTCTCCAGTTTCATTTTAGACATTTTTACTGTCTTTTTAGTGTCGGGCTGGTGGTGTTTGGGTGCTAAGCTTGACGTTTAAATCAATAAAGTGCCTTACGTAACGACTCGCTGGCAAAACGGATTGCTGTTTTTTTTTTTAGAGAGAGAGAGAGAGAAGCTCCATCCTGTGAGGCTTTTAAGTTATTTTACATTTTCATTGAGTGCACTGCAGGCCGTCTCTTACCTCAGAGGATTATGGGAGGTCACTGCTATATTTGTCAGTGGCCACTGAAACCGTCTCTATAAGACTGGAGAGCTATGATCAAAACAGAGCTTTAATTATCATTCTTTTGCTAAAATTTTTTATAATTCTAGCTCAAAACATTTAGTGGAAGCTGCAAGGATGTAGATGGAAGTTGGAGATTTGTAGTTATTATTAAATGATTCAGAATGGGGCAACATGGTGGCTCAGTGGTTAGCTCTGTCGCCTCACGGCAAGATGGTCGCTGGTTCAAGTCCCAGCTGGGTCAGTTGGCATTTCTGTGTGGAGTTTGCATGTTCTCCCCGTGTTTGCGTGGGTTTCCTCCAGGTGCTCCGGTTTCCCCCAAAGACATGCGCTGAATTGTGAATTGAATAAACTAAATTTGGCCGTGTTCTTCATAGTCTTAAAAAGGTTTAAAAAAGTCTTACATTTGACTTGGGGAAACCTGCAGAAACCCTGTATTCTAAGTTTTAATGTTTAATATTTGAGGATGTGTTCCGGTTTCCCCCACAAGTCCAAAGACATGCGCTATAGGTGAATTGGGTAAGCTAAATTGTCCATAGTGTATGAGTGTGTGTGAATGAGAGTGTATGGATGTTTCCCAGTACTGGGTTACAGCTGGAAGGGCATCCGCTGTGTAAAACATATGCTGGATAAGTTAACCCATATGCTGGATAAGATAACCCAGCACTGGGAAACACCCATAAACTCCCATTCACACACATACACTACGGACAATTTAGCTTGCCCAATTCACCTATAGCGCATGTCTTTGGACTTGTGGGGAAAACCGGAGCACCCGGAGGAAACCCACGCGAACACGGGGAGAACATGCAAACTCCACACAGAAACGCCAACTGACCCAGCCGAGGCTCGAACCAGCAACCTTCTTGCTGTGAGGTGACAGCGCTACCCACTGTGCCACTGCGCCTCCTAATACCATTATTATTATTATTATTATTATTATTTATATTAGATATCCAAAATATTATTGTTAATTAATTATATTTTATAAAATATCAATTATTTAAACAATTTATTGATATTTTATAAAAGATAATTCATTATTAATAATATTTTTAATATTATAATATTTATATATAATATTGTTATATTATAATATTTAATTATTTCAAAAAATTATATTTTATAAAATATAATTATTTAATAATACAAATTTTTATATTTAATATTATTATTATTAATAATAATAATAATAATAATAGTAGTAAAATAATTATAATAATTAAGAATAACTTTATTGATAATAATTATAAAAAGAATTATATTAAATATTTTTTAATTATAAATTATTATTTTTTTTTGTGTATTGTTTTAATTGGGTTTTAACATGATTTAACTTTTTGTATTAATTATCAATTAATACATTTCTATTATTAAATGATTTTAGTTTGACCAAATTGAAGACTAGAATCGAAATATCAGCCATGAGATAAATAGTTAATTGCATCTTCCTCTTAAATCCTTCAACATTCAAAGAAACGGATGTCCTTGTGACTTGGAGTGTCATTGCTTTAGTTATGAATGGAGCTGCTGTTTATGCGTATGAGGCATGTTGTGGGGAATCTGGTCCTGTTGCTGTCACCCGCGGCAGAAGTTCAGTTTATGATTCACATGTGTGGCGTCTCCAGCGCTTTTTTGCAGAATGTTCTCATTGTTACTGATGCCTCTCTGTCACACTGGCTCCTTTCACTGAGAGCGATCAATTGGGTCAACATGATTGGAGACCAACAGCTGCTTGATGTATGGCAGTTTCTCATGATCATGTGAGATCTCCGTCGCTCCAGCAGAGACTCTTATGACTTATAAAGAGCACAGAATTATAGAGATTTCATTAAACTGTAAAGGTCAGCTGTGGTATGTTTGATTTCAGTGTACGAAGACCCAACATTCAAAGCAAGTCATGCATCCATGCATTGAGAGTAAATGTGATAATGTTTGAGTTTAATGGTAATGTTTGAGCATGCTTCATTTTTTGGTGTGGTATTATTGAGTTATACAGCTGGCTAGCTTTTATATGGGTTTATGACTGATTGAATAATTATTATGGATTTTTATTAAAATATACGGAAATAGAGATTATATTGAGCATATGAACATTTTATATAGTAATAAAATATATATATATATATATATTTTAGCAAATATAGTATTAAAAAAAATATCTTATATTATATATATTATGATTTTTCTATTAAAATATACATAAATAGAGATTATATTGAGCATCTAAGATTTTATAAAGTAATAAAAAAATGTATTTTTATAGTAAATATAGTAGTAATGTGTATATGTGT
>CAIGQV010019951.1:22484503-22500921 GCA_903798115.1 Danio jaintianensis | reverse complement strand
ATATATAAATTATTCACTTTATATCAGGATGTATCAATTATTATATAATGTAAAAAACTATCTATAGTTGGATTTTAACTACATACATACATACATACATACATACATACATACATACATACATACATACATACATATATATATATAGTTGGATTTTAAATAATACATATATAATATCTTATATAAAATGTATTGCTATATTACGTAAATGTAAGGTAAATTGTCTAAATTACATGTGGTATAAATTATAGTATTCATTAATTAAGATATTACTATTATTTATATATTATTATATATATATATACACAAAATATATAATGTACCCATATATATTGTCATTTACACTATATATAGTAAAAATAAAATAAAGTAAATAAATAAATTACTATATTATCTGATCAGTATGTTATTTATCAATTATAAAATATTTAATTTACAGTACAAATAGTGTTTATTATATAATTATAAAATAATAGAATTGATGGTATTTAGATTATATATTATTATTTTTATTCTGGAACAAATATTAAATGTAGCTTAAATGATAGAATTAAATACAAGATATGAAAATGAATAATATAAGTTGTTAAATGATATAATTTATAGTATGTAAATTATGCATCATATAACCATAAAATATTTAAATAGAATGTGTACATTCAATTATGTATAAACAAATATATAAATATATAATGTTTATATTTGTGGGTCATTTACTTGTTGTCTTGGACTAAGATGATTACAACTAAAGTTGTTTCCCTTGTTTGAATCCAGTTTTAGACGATGACCTCTTTAATCTGTGTTTACAGATCATTTGAACCCTGCTTCAGAGTTATTTTCAGCAGATTAAATGTGTTCTACAGGTGTCCTATGTAACTGTTGCTCTAAATACAGACTGTAATTGTCATCAAGTGAATATATCTGCCAAAGAAAGCTCACCAAAAGGCAGTATTTTGGTGCTGTCACAATTAATCGCATCCAAAATAAACGTTTGTCTTTGCACAATACTCACTGTCCATAAATATTATATAAATAAAATATATATAAAATACAAAAAAAATACACATATATGTTTGTATTTATAGGGTTGTCAAAAGTATCGAATTCCGATACCAATCGGTACTGAAATTCTAAAAACATCAATTTCCATTGAAGAGCCGGTGTGCTCGAAACGTCACATGCTTTGTGAGAGCTTTTTTAAGTATATATTTAAGTATATTTATATTTTTGGAGCTTTGGTGTTGACGCCTTCATGAATTTTCTGCTAACGTTTGGAAAAATGGCGTTTGTGGAAATAGACGTTTTTAAAATTTCAGTATCGAACTCGATACTTTTGAAAACCGTAGTATTTACAAAATAAATATGCACAGCACACATATGTGACTTATGTAAATACAAGCTTTTATTTTGGATGCGATTAATCACAATTAGTCTTTTGAAAGCATTACTTTTTTTTTTTTTTCGGGGTTTTCACATTTTTGGATGGGACAGTAGAGAGAATTGACAGGAAAGTGTGGGGAGCAGAGAGAGGGGAAGGATCGGCATAGGACCTCGAGGCAGGAATTGAACTTGGGTCGCCGTGAGCACCAGAGTGCATGTGTCGATGCACTTTCCACTATGCCATTTGCACCGACACACTACTTTATTTTTAATACCATTGTATGAGCTACTTAAAAAAAACATTAGATCATTAACAATGCATACTGTGCATGAAAAACAGCATTAAGAGCCATTGTCCAACATATCCTGAGAGCCGGTTGTTTTTCTGTCAGGTTTGGTTGTTTTTGAAGTCGTTCCTGAAGAGTTGCTGTTGCTTTGAGCTTGAAGGGATTTCAGCAACATGCTCTTATTTCTTCTGCTCTACTTCATGTTGACCTCCTTCTGTTCTGAATGTGTGCCAGCAAGACCCGACGTCATCTTTACCCCACTGTATCACAAGCCAGAAGGTCTCAGACACCCCTCACATATTAGGGCTACAAACCTCTGTGCGTGTAAAACAGGTTTCATGACTTATTAGCGGTTGCATATAAGAGCATCTAGGCTAATTAAAATAATATGCATGCACAGGCTGAGTAAATGCACACAGTTTTGATCTTAAGTCAATGTGCATTGCTGCTTTTGCTCTGGTTATTGAGCTAATTAGTTGGTTTTCAAAGTCAGACTTGCCCTGAAGGCTGGACTGTTCAGCTAATGGTCCTGTTTCTGCATAATTAAGTAAAGGCGCCGCGATTGTGTCATTGAGACGATGGAGATGTTCTTGTCTTCTCCGTAAGGGTGTCTTTGACTTGTCCCGCTTACAGGACAACGGCCTCAATGGGAAAACAACAGGGATTAGGTCAGCAGTTTGACCATTTCTGCTAATCATGGATTAGCCCATATTCTCCCCAGAACACGCTCACGGGACATCAAGGTGTGCGGACAGACGCTTGATCACTTTCAACTGCTCCAGAGCCAGTGAAAACCATTAAAACACAATTAGATTATCATCAATGGAATGTGGATTATAAAATGTAGTATTTTATGTATACACATACTTGTTGGTTTAAATAGAAGGGGTGACATAGTAAATTCATTTATAATATTGATTTTGATTGGGTGTTGGAGACTGAAACCACATTTTTTTAAAATGCCACTGTCACTATTATTTCTGTGTAAACACTCAATTTGAGAATCTTTGAAAACATATATATTTACTTCAACAATATAACAAACAAAACCTACTGTTTAGTGAAATGTACTGTTTAGTGGCCTGGCATTTGTAATACTGCATTTTTGGCAGTTTTTCTAGATATGTGTAAACATGAATGCTGATGTGTATAGCTACGTGTATAGCTTCTTGTATTCAAATTACAAAAGTGTACATACTGAGCTGTGTTTACATTAAGTGAGCATTTCAGTGTAAGGTTAAAAACTAATGTAGAGCCCCATCTGCGGTTAAAAACTAGCCTACAGCGCTGTCTATTGTTAAAAACTAGGCTAGAGTGCCATCTGCTGTTAAAAACTAGCCTAGAGCGCTGCCTACTATTAAAAACTTTCCTAGAGCGGCATCTACTGTTATAAACTAGCCTAGAGCGCCGTCTACTGTTAAAAACTAGCCTAGAGGGCCGCCTACTGTTAAAAACTAGCCTAGAGCGCCGTCTGCTGTTAAAAAAATAGCCTACATCGCTGTCTACTGTTAAAAACTAGCCTAGAGTCCCATCTGCTGTTAAAAACTAGGCTAGAGCGCTGTCTACTGTTAAAAACTACCCTAGAGCAGCATCTTCTGTTAAAAAACTAGCCTACAGCGCAGTCTACTGTGAAAAACTAGCCTAGAGCGACATCTGGTGACATAAACGAGCCTAGAGCGCCGTCTACTGTTAAAAACTAGCATAGAGAACTGTCTTCTGTTATAAACTAGCCTAGAGCCCTGTCTGCTGTTATAAACTAGCCTAGAGCGCCGTTTACTGTTAAAAACTAGCCTAGAGTGCCGTCTGCTGTTAAAAACTAGCCTAAAGCAGAATCTGCTGTTAAAAAACTAGCCCACAGCACAGTCTACTGTTAAAAACTAGCCTAGAGCGCCATCTGGTGACATAAACGAGCCTAGAGCACCGTCTACTGTTAAAAACTAGCCTAGAGCACTGTCTGCTGTTAACTAATGTAGAGCGCCGTTTACTGTTAAAAACTAGCCCAGAGTGCCGTCTGCTGTTAAAAACTACGTTTGAATCGATTCGAAGGGAGAATAACAATGCATTTTGAAAATCTCAGAAACGATGCAGACCACAGCGTATATGTGAAACTTTTTGTCATCGTTGTCATGTGAACATACAGTAGCCTCAGACTTGAAAATTGTCTTTTGACGTTGGCTAATAAATAATCCCAATCACATGCAGCAACTGTAGTTTGTGTCCTGCTGTGTTCTCCTTCAGTTCTGGCCACATTCTTTCCTCTCACAGCCTCTTTCTCTTCAGGGAATGACATGAGCCTGTCGATCACCGATAGTTTTATTTTCTTTATCTGTCCTGGTTCCACTCCAGCCAATGCAGGACAGCCGTCGGAAGAGTCTTTCAGCATTCCGATAAGACTGTGTGAAAGAAAGCAGTCCCGAGACGTTCAGTTGACTTCAGAGGAAGAGTAATCTGCTGAGGATTGTGGGGGAGTGGGTTTAGTTTTATGGCGCAGGATCTAAGATTGCAGTTCTCATCCTTGAATTTGAAGAATTTGACGTTATCTCAGACTACAGATGCTTTTCTTTCTACCTCAGTGTTGCGTTTAGTGTTATTTTAGATTTATATTTGTATAGTCTACTGTTATATTATTCATTCATATTTTGGCTTTGGCATGAGTTTTATCAATCGTTTATGCTTTGGCCATTTTTATTTCAACATTTTTCTGCTTAATTCTTTTATTTCTGGGTTTTTAGTTTAGTAATTAATCACATTTGACCTATTGGGAAAATTTGAATTGTAATTTTTTTATTTGATTTATTTGAGCTTTTTAGTTTATTTAAATTTTTACAATTGTTTTAGTGAAGACAGGTAGATTGTGATTAGGCCTGTCACGATATCTATTTTTTGTTGTGCGATATATTGCACCAAAATATATTGCGATAAATGATATTATTGTCATTTTAAGACCATTTTATGCCACTCATTATGTAACACAGAATGACAATTTAATATTATCACAATGCAGGTACACTCTTCCAAAGAACACATCATATTTTATTCTTCAGAATATTTAATTATAGTAATTTTAATGATTGAATAATCAGGCACTGGAATCAGAATGTGAAAACGCATATCCTAAATAAATAATAATAAATGTTAACAAAAAAGTGCAAGGTAAAAAGTAACAGAGGCTGCGATATCTGCTACCAGATTTATTTTCAGTTGTCAGACACCCACGTGAAAATTCACTATAGTAATTTATAGTAAATACTATAGTGTTTTTTTAACCATACTGGCACTGACAGCTCCAATAGAAATAGAATCAGCTAAAATGTTGCTAGAATTGGTTTTTATGTATGAGCGATATATATTGCATCACCAAAAATGATTGAGGTCATGTCTATGTCTTGTGCGATAAGTCCATATATTGATTATTATGACAGGCCTAATTGCGAGCACAAATTTTTTCCTTTTGGTTTATAACGTCTGTTATAAATGTTACAATATTCAGAATTTAAAATTGAAAGTCTTATTCCGAGATGGTTGTAAAACAATAAAAACATTACATTCAAGACAAGAAAAATATATAAAGATAAATATATTTACAAGATCATGAATACATTACATTAATACATTTATTTTACATTTGAATCTTGATTGAAAATGATGCAGAATAAAATATTTCCATCTAGTTTTTGTCAGATATTTAATATATCTGAAATATTATTTAATATTAAATAATATTAAAATAAATACAAATATTTAATATTTTTTATCTAAAATCTATTCAGTGAAACAATATAGAATTAATTCATATTAATAATCTTTTTAATTTATTTTGCTTTTTCATGCAATTTTTAAACTTTTTTGTTTTTATACCTTTTGGTTTCTAACACGTTATAAAAGTTGCAGTTTTCAGAGTTTAAGATTGAAAGTCTTATTATGATGGTAAAACAATAAAAACATTACATTCAAGACAAGAAAAAATATAATGGACACAATTCAATTAATTTGTTGCATTTAATTTATTGTAATTTCTGGTAACACTTTAATTTATGCAATTAATATTTTTAACTTTTCTACATTTACTACATTCGAATCTTGATTGAAAATGATGCAGAATAAAATTTAGATTAGAATTAGATTTTATAGTTAGTTTTTCAGATATTTTATCTCAACTTGAAACCATATCGAATTAATAAATATTAGCATTATTATTTATATTTATTTATTTAAAAGCTTTTTCATGCAAATAATAAACTGTTTGTTTGTTTTATAATATTTTGTTTGTAACATTTAAATTACAATGTTAGTTTACGAGTTCAAGATTAAAAGTCTTATGGTGGTAAAACAATAAAATCATTACATTAAAGACAAGAAAAAAATAGAAATAGAAATATATTTACAAGATCATGGATACATTTGACTTCATTTATCATTATTATAATTTTTGGTAACACTTTAAGTAACAATTCACACCATTTACTGCTTGTTTATTACCTGCTTATTTTTAACATATTAACTGTTTATTAGCACTTAAAGTATGATTATTTTTCTACCCAATACCTAAACCCAACCACTACCTTACTAACTGTATATAAGCATCTAATTGGTAGTGTAAAAATCGTAGTTATGTTTTGTTAATAGCGTGAATTGTATCCTCCATAAATCGCCATATGAAGGTGAATGAGACTCTAATTCATGCTAATCAGACGTAACTCGTAAGGCAGTGGCGATGATGTCATTAGTCTTTTGTGCTCAGCCTGTGTAAAGTCCGGCGGTTCTTCCTGTCCACAAAAGCTGAATAGCCTCTCTATTCACACACACAAAAAAGCTGTGCATTCTGAGCCGTTTGCAAAGCAGTTCTAAGCAACATCCTGGAAGTGTAAAGACTGTAAGAGAGTGCGAAGGGCTTATTAAGTGAAAGGAAATCGAATAACCCGGCCGTATGACTCAGTTGGCTTCCTCTGAGATGTTTTGGTCCTGTTTGGCTACTGATGTAAGTTTGTTTTGTTGAGTCATGAGTATAGTGTTTTGTTATACTGCAGAGGACACAGGAAAGGGAAAATATAGGGTGAGCTAAGGTTGAAGAAAACTGCTGAACATTTAAATTGGCAAAGGAATTTTTTTTTTTTTTTTTCCCCAAGCACTGGTGTAACAAACAAATGACCTCAATTGCTTTAAAAGAATAAAAATTAATAGGGATATTATTAATCTTTTTTTTTTTTACAAAAGAATATTCCATTATTAATATCATTTTGGACAAATAAATTGAAAGAAGTGCTGTACATTTAATTAAACTGTGACGAAGTGTAGTGTCTGTGAATTTTATGAGTTATTGTCTCATTTAAGAAAAAATATTTTTATATCATGAAATATCAGAAATATTAGAAATATTATTATTGTAAAACCTATTTACCTCTCATGTATACATCAATTTATAATAATAATTAATCCTAAAATTATGAACTATTTCTTTTTTCTTGAAATAATCAGAGAATACAGTGTATTTTATTTCAGAGTTTTTGTCAAACTTTGCTGGGTGATACATTAGATGTTAGGAATATTACTAGATTTATCTATTAATGCTAATTAATAATATTCCTATTGATATTATCTTTGCTGACAGAATATTCTCTCTCTATATATAATGGCTGGACCAATTTATTTAATTAATTAATTAATTATTATTATCTGGTTCTGAGAACACCAACCGACAACACAAAACAGATACAGTGTTTGAAGGCAGATCAAATACATGCAGAAATACATGCAGAAATTATTCAAACGTGTTACTGATCTACAAAGTTTGATTATAGGAATGTATGCATGTAAAAAAGGCAGTAATTTTAACCATTTAAGCATTTGAAATGTGCAGAAATAAATTAATATTTAAAAAAAGATTTATTTATTAGTTTTATATTTATTAGTTTGTAGTTTTTTTGTGATTTAAAAAAAATATTAATTTATTTATTTATTTAT
The DNA here is from genome assembly GCA_903798115.1 of Danio jaintianensis. NCBI lineage: Eukaryota > Metazoa > Chordata > Actinopteri > Cypriniformes > Danionidae > Danio > Danio jaintianensis. The sequence continues at coordinate 22,493,293 of CAIGQV010019951.1, read as the reverse complement.
TTATTTTTATAAATCAATAAGGTCCAATGCTATCTTTTTTTAAATATAATTTGTAATTAATTTTTCTTATTATAACTTTAACCATTTAAGCATTTGAACAAAAGAGCAGAAATTAATTATTAATGAAAAAAAAAAAAAATATATATATATATATATATATATATATATATATATTTATTTTTTTTTTATTAATTTTTTATGAATCACTAAAAACTATTTCATAGGGTCTAATGTTAAGTTTATAGAAATATTTGTTTATTTATTAATTTTTTATAAATCAATAAAAAAAAAAAAAACTTTCATAGGGTCCAATGGTAACTTTTTTGTTATATAATTTGTAATATATATTCTTTTACATTGGCGTCACGGTGGCGCAGTGGGTAGCACGATCGCCTCACAGCAAGAAGGTCGCTGGTTCGAGCTTCGGCTGGGTCCGTTGGCATTTCTGTGTGGAGTCTGCATGCTCTCCCCGTGTTGGCATGGGTTTCCTCCGGGTGCTCCGGTTTCCCCCTCAAGTCCAAAGACATGCGCTATAGGTGAATTGGGTAATCTAAATTTTCCGTAGTGTATGTGTGTGAATGAGAGTGTATGGGTGTTTCCCAGTGATGGGTTGCAGCTGGAAGGGCATCTGCTGCGTAAAACATATGCTGGATAAGTTGGCGGTTCATTCAGCTGTGGCGACCCCTGATTAATAAAGGGACTAAGCCGAAAAGAAAATGAATGAATATATAATTTGTATATGTATGTATATATGTGTGTGTTTTCCCAGTGATGGGTTGCAGCTGGAAGGGCATCCGCTGCGTAAAGCATATGCTGGATAAGTTGGCGGTTCATCCCGCTGTGGCGACCCCAGATTAATAAAGGGACTAAGCCGAAAAGAAAATGAATGAATGAATGAATATGTGTGTGTATGTATGTCTGTTTATTTATTTATTTATTTATATTTCTAAATCATTAAAAAAAAAAAAACTTATAGGGTCCAACGTTATTTTTTATGTGTTCCACGGAAGAAAGAAATGCATTTAGAATAGGTCTGAAGTCAGGATGATTAAAGAATGGCAGAATGTTCCTTTTTGGCCCTTTTAAGAGTAAATCTTCCACTCCCAGTGCTTAGCAGACGGTTCTGCTGTAAAGAGTTTCCCATGAAGCCCCCCTGTTGACAGATGCTGTAGTCTTTCTCCACAGGAAAAACAATCCTGAAAAAAAACAAGGTTTCCTTCCAATCCTTCAGATATTCAGCATTTCTCAAAGCACTTGTAAACAGCCTCCAAACCCTCCAAACACAGTTAAAAGCCTGCTAGCGTGACGGAGCAGGTGGATGTAATGGTTCTCAATTAGGACTATGGTCCTCCACCCACTGCCAGCTCTGCTTCTGTTGACCCGCACAGGAAGTTCACAGCGGGCGGCCAGCATCTCAGCAGGGGGTTCGTCATTCTGTTAATCTCTTATGATTCAGAATTTATATAAACAGTTACCTTAAAGCTGTGCGTGGATTTTTCCTGTGTGATTTACTGACGTCAGGGTATGAGGCTGGGAAGTTACGCTGTAAAAAATGGCCATGATTTTAACGGTAAAAATGCTACAGTAAAAATCTGTTACCTGGTTAACAGTACATTTCCCTAATATATACGGTTAATTACCATAAATTGACTTTCCCAGTATTCCCAGCATGACACTTCACTTTTTACACCTTTTTGTTGACATTAGTATTGTTCTTTTGAGTGTTTTTCTTATCTTGTATGCACATTAGAGTTTTATGTTACATCTAATGTTGATAAGTAATGTTTATGGATTATTCCTGTGTGATTTACAGACATCAGGGTATGAGGCTGGGAAATTACACTGAAAAACTTGGTAAAAAACTGTAAAAATGCTACAGTAAAAATCTGTAACCTGATTAACAGTATGTTTCCTTAATATATACGGTTAATTACCATAAATTGACACTCCCAGTATTCCCTGTATGACACTTTTTATGCCGTTTTGTTGACATTACTTTTTTCCACTTCATTTTTTTATATACATTAGAGTTTTATGTTACATCTAATGTTGATAAATAATGTTTATGGATTATTCTGTGTCATTTACTGCCGTCAGGGTATGAGGCTAGGAAATTATGCTGTAAAAAATGACCGTGATTTTAACAGTAAAACTGCTAGTTAAAACCTGTTACCTGCAACAGAGCGTTTCCTTAATATATGCGGTTAATTACCGTAAATTGACATTCCCAGTATTCCCTGCATGACACTTCACTTTTTATGGCTTTTTGTTGCATGTTTTTTTTTTATTGCATTACTTTAATTTTATGTGCGTTACCATGATGGTGTTTAGCAGTTGTGTGAATTAGGGCTGCGCGATACTGGAAAAATCTACCATATTGTTGTTGACTATTGCAATAACGATATTTTTTAGATAACTGCTATTTTGTATTAGTTATTTATTTAATGATATTAAAATAAACTTGTGAAATATATTTTACATTTATATTAAGTTTTATATATATTAGAGATGTTGTCAAAGTTCTTCTGGATTGAGTTTGTTCTGTTTCTTCATGTCATTCCAGGCGGGATGATGATCAGATCAGATCTCTGTGTGAAGCACTGGCTGTTGTCAGACAATAAATGACAAAAATAATGTTTGGAAATGTAAATTGATATTTCAAACTGACATGCTACAGAAAAATATAGAAGTAACAGACTTTGAAGCTTTTTTTTGTGAAAATACTAGTGGCCTTTTGCACAGTACTCTATATATATATATTTTTTTTTTCATTCATTCATTTATTTTATTTTCTTTGTTTTACTTTATTTCAAGTGACAAAAAAGATTTTTATAGTTTAACACTTTTAGTTGGGGCGTCACGGTGGTGCAGTGGGTAGCACAATCGCCTGACAGCAAGAAGGTCCCTGGTTCGAGCCTTGGCTGGGTCAGTTGGCATTTCTGTGTGGAGTTTGCATGTTCTCCCCGTGTTGGCGTGTGTTTCCTCCGGGTGCTCCGGTTTTCCCCACAAGTCCAAAGACATGCGCTATAGGTAAATTGGGTAAGCAAAATTGACCGTAGGGTATGTGTGTGAATGAGTGTGTATGGGTGTTTCCCAGTGATGGGTTGCAGCTGGAAGGGCATCTGCTGTGTAAAACATATGCTGGATAAGTTGGTGGTTCATTCCGCTGTGGCGACCCCAGATTACTAAAGGGACTAAGCCGAAAAGAAAATGAATGAATGAATGAACACTTTTAGTTAAAGCTATATCATGCATGCTGTCTGTAAATTCTTCAGATTATGATAGTAGCAACTGTTTTGACATTTATGGAAACATTATGGATAAAGTCATGTGGTTTTTATTTACAGGAGTATTTGTCTTTTGACTTCACTGTTCTTTGAAGCACTATCTGCAGTATTCTGATCAGTTTAGGGAATCCTTACCTGATTTTATATAGCCTTTATTGCATTACCCATAATGCACTTGTGGTGCATGAGAGAAAAAACATTAATGGACCAAATCCAATTTCCTTCCAGTGAGTGCAAGCACATACAGTACATTATAAGAGAAGTGAATGAGAGGACTTTGTTCCACTATAGTGCTGTATTACAGATAAAACGGTACATCCCCTTTTTTTTTTACTTAAAATATACATTAAATTGATCTCTTAATTACATTTAGGTATGATCTAAATGCTGCTGAAAGATACTTTAGATGCTGTTTTCCCATCAGGCTACATAACTAGCTTAACCATCAGTGTAACTAGTCTTTGGTCACAACACATGACATTTTTCTTGCAAGCTTGGGTCGTAATTAAATGTGGAGCTAGCAATTCTTTGCTATTTGATGAATGTACTAGCAAACAGCTTTTCCGATGAGAACAAATGTAGGGCAGGACTTGATTTTGTTAATGGAGAATTGATTAGATGTTTGTGGTTTGCTATTGGTCGATGTCATTTGAGTGACAGGTTAAATGGAACACAAAACATCATCAGAGAAGAGACTTTAATGAAGATGGAGAAGTTGTTAATATGATTAGCAATTGCTGAGGGACGTGAATTGTATAAAAATTATGACATGGTATAATAAGCATGGTATAATAAACACTGTTGTCAAACCCAAAAATGAGATTTCCTCACCATTTACTCACACTTATGTTGTAAACTTTTATGAACTTCTTTCTTCTGTTGAACACAAAAGTTGTGACTCTGGACCACAAAATGAGTCTTATGTTGCACAGGTTTATTTTTAACAGTATAACCAAAAAGTATAACCAAAAACCACCAGTGTTGTATGAGTTAAAATGACGAACCACAGATACAGGAACACTGGAGTGTTTCAAAGTCACGTCGATCAGCTGGTTTGTCTATATGCTGACATACGAGAGATCTGCTGATAAATAACGGCTTCAAAACGCTCCAGTGTCCCTGTATCTGTGGTTACACTCAGTAAACAGCTGTGAGTTTGGTGAACTGATGACCTTCACGGCCAATCACAGTCATTTCTGTTGAGCACATGAACACAATGGCAAATCAGTGCTGTTTAAGAATGTGCTCAACAGCGCTCAAATGTTAGTGGAAAATGGACGTTTTTAGTATCGATTGGTACTGAATTCCAGCATCCTGACAACCCTATTTTGAACCCTCAGTTTATAATTTTTCAAATAGTTGTATGTTGGTCAAATATTACAAACCGACATCAACGGAAGCTTATTTATTCAGATGCATAAATTTCAATAAAAAGAAAACTGACACTTATGACATCCCATATTCATTCATTCATTTTCCTTCGGCCTAGTCCCTTTATTCATCAGGGGTCGCCACAGCAGAATGAACCGCCAACTTATCCAGCATATGTTTTACACAGCCTTCCAGTTGCAACCCAGTACTGGGAAACATCCATACACACTCATTCACACACACACACACTACGGCCAATTTGGTTTATTCAATTCGCCTATAGCGCATGTCTTTGGACTGTGGGGGAAACCGGAGCACCCAGAGGAAACCAACGCGAACACTGGGAGAACATGCAAACTCCACACAGTAATGCCAACTGACCCAGCCGGGACTCGAACTAGCGATTTTCTTGCTGTTAGGTGACAGTGCTAACCACTGAACCACTGTGTCGCCCCAACATCCCATATTCTGAAGGATATTGTAAACCAGCAGCCATTGAACTCCTATAGGAACAAAAAATACAATGGAAGTCAATGGCTGCTGCTATTGAACATTCTTCAAAATATCTTCTTTTGTGTTCGACAGAAGAAAGAAACTCAAACCGGTTTGGAACAAGCGAAGGATGAGTAAATGAAGACAGAATTATCATTTTTGGGTGAACTATCCCTTTTATGTGACTTTAAAGTACTAAAATATATTAATATTTCACTTTAGTTTCATACATTTTAGAGATTAAAAAGAATTCTGGATTGTAACAAACTTTGACTGAGTAGTATTTAAGCGATTGATGTACTTAATTTATGATGTACAGTAAAGAGGAACTGCTTTGGAGGAAGTCCAGAAAGGGAACATGGCATTAACCTGGCTTCTTTATTTAGTTTATGTCTTCCCTTTAAGTGTTTGTCTAATAGTTCCTCTCCTGCTGTAGGTATGTGTGTGTGCTAGTGAATCATGTTGCCCCGTCATGGATTTGTTTCTTGGATGTTGCTGATTCACATCTGGAGCGTTTACAGGCATCTGGTTCTGATAGGGTCAAGCCCACTCACTTTCTCAGCAGGCTCTGGGTCTTTCCCTCTGCTGGTCCGTCCTGTCCCACTGCAGCACAGGAAACACATGCGGATGTTAGTGGCCTACTGGAATATTAATGAAGGTTCGGCACAGTCAGCAGTGTGTGTGCGTGTGATTTATTCACTGCACCCAAAGCTCCATTCAAACTGAGAGAGCCAGGTTTTTCAAAACCAGCACAAGCTTTTATTACAAGCTTTGTATAACAAGCTCACTGTATATTGCACAAAATATCTGTAAATTAGCAGTTTTCCGTATTTTGTGATTCATGTTTGTATTTTTCCCTGTCTATTTATGCTTTTGAATTGCATTATGGGAGCTAGATCTTTCCTCCAACAACTTTTAACCTTGAAAAGTTTGGAAAAGTGACTTTTATTAACATTTTTAATAGTTTAAAGTTATATATTGTCTGGGTTGGTGTTGTATATTACGGTACAAAAGCCTTGTAATAAGCTGCCTGTTACATAAGGAGTCGGGTGACAACGGAGTTGAGGGACCAAACGCAGTTTCTTTAATAACTTAGTCAGGCAGGCAATGGTCAAACAGGAACAAACAGATACATGAGGGTAATCCAAAATCGTAGTCGTAGTCACAGGCAAAACGGTCTATACAGGCAGCAAAACAACATACACGAGAAAACAAGGCAACGGTCAAAAGCACAGCAAGACTAGACAAGAGAACGCTTAGAAATGTTACAGCAAACAAACAAGACTCAGCAACGTGTGTGTGTTTGAGAGGTGAATATATAGTCCAGATAATGAGTCCATGATGAGTTACCAGCTGTGTGTGTATGTTATCAGGGAGAGAACTGGATCTGGTGTGTGTGTGAGGTGCATGATGGGATTTGAAGTCCAGTTCCGTGACATATTTGTAGTTCTCCAGCGTTAATTACTGATATTTTTTACAGTGTAGCTATGTTTCCAGTCACCTATTTTTATGCACATTTTGCAATATTGCATAAAAACATCCTTGAAACCAGTCTTGTGGTGCACGGTTATATTTTTAGCAATAATTAAAATAGATAAAATTAGATTTTTTTCTTTTATGTCAATAATTATTAGAATATTAAGTAAAATTGTGTTTCGTGAAGATATTTTACAGGAAAAATATCAAAACTACTTTTTTTAGTAATGTGCATTGCTAAGCATTTTATTTGGACAATTTTAAAGGCAATTTTATCAGTATTGAATTTTTTTTTAATTCTCAGATTTTAGATTTCCAAATAGTTGTATCATGGTGTCATGCAAAACTGATCATTTAAACTCTCTCGAGAAACCAAATACTCTCACATAGCCATATCCATGCAGTTTTTAGTCTCATTTACACTGTTAAGTCAAGCTTTCATAATGACAGAATTTTATTTAAAGGTATAGTTCAGCCAAAAATGAAAATTCCTTCATCATTTACTCTCTCATGTGGTTTTAAAGCATTTATGAGTTTCTTTATTTTGCTGAACACGATATCCTGAAGAAGCCTTGTTGCTGGCAACCAACAACTTATATTGTAGGAAAACAAAAACACCATGGAAGTCAATGAGTCCCAGAAACCAGCATTTTTCAAAATATCTTTTTTTTTGTTTAACAGAAGAAAGAAACTCAGATAGGTTTTAAAGAAGTGAAGGGGAGTAGATAATGTCAGAATTTACATTTTTGGGTGAACTATCCTTTAACTCATCTGTTGACTGCAATTTTCTCATCATCTATTTTTTTGTGTGTTTTTATTTTATATATTTTTGGTATTGATTGGAAAAAGCACAGCAAATAATTACATATTCATGTTAACAATAAGTACATTTTGTTGTAAACATCCTTCAGCAGTTTGGACGTCTTCTAGACATTTGTTATCATTATATTATTATATCAATGCATGGATATATCCAAGATCTTTTTACTTCTTATCGAAGAATGAAAAATTGACCACAAAGGTTTCAATGGTTGTGTAAAATTTGCATCTAATTAGCTGCATCATGCAATCAATTGCTCAATAAATCTCCAGTTAGTGCTCATTAGTGTTGCTCAATGTAATCGTACTGCTCTGCATTGGCTTTCTCTTCATCAGTGGAATTGCATCCCTGTTACATTGACGGGCTCCTGTGTCTCGGGAGAGCCTGTGGTTTGCGTTTGGGCTCAATGAGGCGTGAGGGAACTTCCTCTTCCACTGCAGGACTGTTTGCACACTGATGCAAGCTCCATTCCCAAAAGACCTGCTGCCACTTTCGAGAGCACTAAATATATGCTGGACACATCCATCTAAGTGGAACTGCTGAGCTTACATTCCTCCTGTATTGATGTATATTCCCTGCTTTTGTGAAGAGTAAAATGTAGAGTAAATTATAATTGATCTCCAGAGTGCGTCAGAATTAAAAATAATATTCATTTTCTTCATAGAGATTACATATAAACCCTTCAAGACAGTTATGTGATGCTATTTGCTATGCATTATATTGGTTGACACCTTTTTCTGCTGTATTTTACATTTTTCTATGTAATCAGGCTCAGAAAACTTTCAATCAAGATTATGTATTTATTATCGGCTGATCTAAAGAGTTATTGGATATAGGCTTCAATAACACATGTTCATACAAATGTTCATCAAATATATTTAAATACTTATTTTACTAGCATCACTTACTGTCCATAATTAAAGAATTTTATATAATATAGAATAATACAACATAGTTCAGTCAGGATCACTTTCATCAAATATACAGTATATAGATATATTAAGCATGCAGTTAGTGTTGGTGGTATGGTACTGTTCTGGGCAAAACTCCACATGCCTGTTCATGCAGGGGGTAACAGAACCCCAAAGCATTCATAATCAATTGCAATTGATTATCAGTTTATGTAAATGCCAGAGACATGAGGCTGATGCTTGGCGAGTACTATGAACTGATATCAGAAATGAACTAGGAGGAGTTGGGGATGGTGGAGGGAGTACAGAATAGACGAGCAGCCAAAAGCTGAAGAGAGACCAGATGTATGATTTAAATAGTCTGGATTGGTACACACAATGTGTATGCTGGAGCTGTGTGAAGTGCCCTCCTGCTTTAAACGCTCCACCATCA
>CAIGQV010019951.1:22464276-22476854 GCA_903798115.1 Danio jaintianensis | reverse complement strand
ATATTATATTATTCTATATTATATTATATTATATTATATTATATTATATTCACCATTGAACATTGGTATCACATAAGGAAGAAACATGTTTGTGGATATAAATGTAAAACTTTAAAAAAAACATTTTTGTTGTTGTTGGTTTTTTTGCTTTTTAAATGTGACCCTTTAGCACTGCACTGATTTTGATATATTTTCTTTCTATTTCCATTGCTTTTCCCCTCTTTCCTGTTTTTAGGACAGTTAAAAAACACTTTTCCATCTCCTTGATCATCTTCTCATCATTTCTCATTCGTCACATCTGTAAATGACTCGATAGTTTGCTGACACTGCAGTACCAGAGCGTGTGAGTTTTAAAGTCAGAGGGAAAGAAAGCAGATTTTTCCAGATTGTAGCCTGGCTCAGGAAGGATGCTTTGGGTCAGTGTTTTGCGACCGGCTGCCGTCCGCTTCTCTCGACCTCACGAGACCTGAGCCAGTGGTCTGATGGCCCCGTCCTGCCTCCATTCATTCACCCATAAGCCTCAGCATAGTGCTGCCTGCTTCAAGGATTTACTATCAATCCTGCTAGACAAAGAATACTTGGAAAACAGATTATGCTAAAAACCTGTCAAAACTGTGAAGAATAACACTGACAGAACAAACAATAAACGTGTTTATCTCCTTATTCAGACTTGAAAAGGTTTAGCATCAGAATTGTGAGAAAATAAAGTCAGAATTGCAGGACAGTCTATAAACTAAACTGCACAACAGTCACAATTCTAAGATAAAAAGTCAGAATCGAAAGATAAGAATTATGATTGTATCTCACAATTCTGGTTTTATGTCTCGCAATTCTGACTCTTTTTTTAAGAATCGAGATATAAACTCAGAATTGTGAGTTAAAAGTCTTCTGAATTGATATGGCATCTTAAAGGGATGGCTCATGTATAAATTACAATTTCTTGACCACTTGCTCAAACTCAAGTGGTTCGAAACTTGATTTTTTTTCTTCTGAGGAACACAAAAGAAGATATTCCATTGACATAAGGGGTGCACAATATATCGTTTCAGCATCCATATCACAATGTGCAAATCTGCAATAGCCACATCGCAGAATATGAAATGTCAAATGGTTTCAGTTTATTCATCCCTTAGGAACTCCTAGTGGAATTATAGCTGTAATGTAGAGACTGTAAGATTTCAACTGTATTTAAACCATTTGTTTATAAGAAATTATAACATTTGTAGTTTTATCAAAGATTATGCAGTTAAGAATATGCAGTGTTATTTATTTAATAATAATTCCTTACATTTATATAGCTCTTTTCTAGACACTCAAAGCACTTTACACAATGGGGGGATCTCTTCATCCACCACCAGTGTGCAGCATCCACCTGGATGATAAGACGGCAGCCATATTGCGCCAGACTGCACACCACACACCAGCTGATTGGTGGAGAGGAGACAGAGTGATGAAGCCAATTGTCGTATGGGGATGGTTAGGAGGCCATGATGGACAGAGGCCAGTGGGCAGATTTGGCCAGGATGCCGGGGTTAAACCCCTACTTTTTTTCGAAGGACATCCTGGGATTTTTAACAACCACAGAGAGTCAGGACCTCGGTTTAATGTCTCATCTGAAAGACGGCACTCAATGAGCAGTATAAAGTCCCCATCAATATACTGGGACGTTAGGACCCACACAGACCGCAGGTTGAGCGCCCCCTGTTGGCCTCACTAACACCACTTCCGGCAGCAACCTAGCTTTCCCATGTGGTCTCCCATCCAGGTACTGACCAGGCGCAGCCCTGCTTAGCTTCAGTGGGCGACCGTGTGAGAGTTGCAAAGAGCTAGCTGCTGGCTATTTACATTTGACTCGCGGCAAAAAATAAAAATAAAATGCTGTCTGTTTCATTTATGCTCATTAACTGTCCTATGAAATCATCCCAATCAATATAAAATTATAAATTCTTTACAAATTGAGCTGTTCAAGTCATCTGCTGAAATTATATTCCTATCGCAATATTTATCGCAGAAAAACAAAACATTGCAATGTCAGTGTTTTACAATATCATGCAGCCCTAATTGACATCCATAGTAAAACAAACAAAAACACTATGGAAGTCAATGGCTGCTGCTTTTCAACAGTCTTCAAAATATTTTATTTTGTGTTCAACAAGAATAAATAAAGTGAAACCGTTTTGGAACAAGTGGATGATGAGTAAATGGTGAGAGAATTTCCATTTTTGAGTAAACCGTCCCTTTAATATTGATGAACAGACATAGAAAGTAAACACTTCTTTATGTGCCAAATTTCATTATGTTTACTCCATTTTGGTGCTGGTATTATTATTGTAACCCCTACAGATGAGTCAAATGGGAAAACTAGGTTGCTGTTGGAAGTGGTGTTAGTGAGGCCAGCAGGGGGCACTCAATCTGTGGTCTGTGTAAGTCCTAATGCCCCAGTATAGTGAAGGGGACGCTATACTGTCAGTGAGCACCGTCTTTTGGATGAGACGTTAAACTGAGGTCCTGACTCTCTGTGGTCATTAAAAATCCCATGGCACTTCTCGTAAAGAGTAGGGGTGTAACCCCGGTGTCCTGGCCAAATTCCTTCCATCGGCCCTTTCCGATCATGGCCTCCCACTCATCTCCATCCACCAAATTGGCTCTATCACTGTCTCTCCACTCCACCAATAGCTGGTGTGTGGTGAGCGCACTGGTGCCGTTGTCCTGTGGCTGCCGTCGCATCATCCAAGTGGATGCTGCACATTGGTGGTGGTGTGGAGAGACAAACCTCCCTCATGGTTGTGAAGAGCTTTGGGTGTATGGCCATACATGATAAATGCGCTATATAAATACACATTACATTACTTAAAGATACCAAAGAAATGTGTCTTTTCTTTTTTCTACAGTATTTTCTTTTTTGTGTTCCACACAATTTCTTCATTTTGTCCTACCACAAATGGATGAAGTGAGCCTAATTGTTTTAACAAATTTAAGTGGATTAAACATAAAAGAATTACGTTGTCCCCAAAACAACTCAAGAATTGTGTTGTTTCAGCTCAATAAGTCAATGAGTAGTTTGAACAAGCAGCAAGAATAGTTTTTTGAGTGCATTTGACACATTCCCTTTCTGTTCAAAGTCTCTGCTGAAGTGTTATTTAAGCATCTTCTCTGTTTATTCTCCAGTCAGAATGAGGGATGGTCAGACCAGTTGCTCTCCATCCAGAGGTCAGAGGTCAGGCTGGAGTCACAGGGTCACGCTGGTGGGAACTTTGGCTGCTTCAAAGCCTAACGGTGGCCTGTTCTTATTGGCCATTTCAGTGCATTACTCTCATAGCATCCATAGCTTCAAGCAGTGTTGACAGTGAAATAGCTGAAATAGAGCAGTGGGTTATTTTATGCAGACATATTAGGGTGAGAATTATTTATTTAGGTCTGTGTGAGTCGGAAGTTGCTGATACTTTTATTTCAGTATGTTGATGTACTTCCAGCTGAAATTGAACATTGAGTAGGGGGCAAGGTTTTCTTTTTGTGCATCATTCTCTTGTGGCAAACTAACAGTAAGAGCGGCGTGGCTAAGAATATTGTGGCTGAAGTTGTCAAACTGACATCATCAGAGAAAACCCACCACTCCAAACACAGAAGCAAATGGTTAGACTTTGATTGCAAGTTTACCAAAAAAAATGTTTTTTCAGTGTATTTAATTGCACAGATTATTTGTTCACCTATAAAGAATAACAATGTGTGCTAGCTGTGAGATGTAAAATAAAGAATTCTGGAGTTTTGGTCAATCTCTCCAATCCTTGGGGCTTTGCGCTGGTTGTGGAAATGCAAAATTGACCCAAAACAAACTATTATTATTGGCTAAGATTGGCAACGTTCAATAAATATTCGGAAATGTGGTTCGACCAGCATACTAAAGGTCTTTGCACACTGAAGTCCAAAATTTTTGTATGTGTTTTGTTTTCAAATTCATATCCAAAAATAGCTTTCTATTATAATGTCTATGGGCAATACGTCAAATGTATGGACACACACACACACACACACACACCCCAAACAGAGGTAGGGGAGAGGTGTGCCAGTCACTGAATACAACATAGGGCAGAGATGCCCAAACTAGTGCCCACAGGCCAAAGTTGGCCCATGGTAACCTTTGATTTGGCCCACCATCCCATCTGAGGGAGAGAGAGGGAGAATGATGGGGATGGTTTAGAGATTGTCAATTCAAAAGTTACGTAACCTTTTATTTGTTTGTTTTATTGTTAAACTAAAAAAAAAGCTAACGGAAATTAAATGTTTAAATTTAAATGGTTTGAATTAATCCGATTTAGTTTAAAATGTACATACTGTCACCCGATGGATAGAGGACAATGCAGAGACTGAGCGAATCAAGGCAAATGCAGATTCTGCTTGTCTAGTGTATTCAGCATTGAACTCCACTGTGTTATAAATATGATTGTTTATGTTTTTTATTGCAATAAGTTATCATTAAAAATGTTATACTGCATTAGCTAATATGATTCAAAGTAATGTTTTTTATTTAGTTATGAATATTATGAAATGAAGTAGGAAATTACCCATGACCAACAATAGTTTGGTATATTTATCTTTGGCCCACGGCTATATCAATGATATTTGGTTTTTGGACCTTCATACCAAAAAGTTTGGGCACCCCTGATATAGGAGATCTCAACTGTCAGCCACATTCTGTCTTATATTATGCATTGTGTTTGTCATAAAGTTATCTGTGGCTCAAGTGACTGTATTTTGCCTTTCGCTTATACGGTGGCTCTGAACTGTCAAAAAACCTCTCAAAGTGCTTTTTTAGATGTGTAAAACGGAAAAAATCAAATCAATTTTTTTATGACAGACGAAAGTTTCGAAGGCAGAGTGTCAATATGATTTACATAAGGTGAGGTCGAAATAATTTTTTCATGTGTGAAAATTACGGACGAAAATTTCAGATTCAGTGTGTAATAATCTTAAGAGCCACAGAAATGTGATTTAATTCTTGCAATCTTTTCAATCTGCGTTTATATCTCATAGTTTGTTTTGTATTTTTTTGTTCTTTTTCTTTTCTAAACTTTGTATTGTGGCTTTATTTTTTTTCTCAATAGCAAATTTATCTAGCAATCCTGGCTTAATTCGTTCATTTTTTTCCTGTGAAATGTGAAATATAAACTAAAAATAATTTTTTTTACCCAATTTAGAATATATAGTATGCAAATTTTAATGTTGAATTTTTTTATCTTGTTTAAAATGCTCTCTCCTCCTTGTGAGGGCTTTATCTCTGAATGCAGATGCATCGGGAAGGAAGTGATTTCAAGCTCCTGCTGTAGAGATTCACTCTTTTGTGTCCTTCCTTTCTCATTTCCTCTGATTATATCAAGATAAAATCAGGATGAAATGAAGCTTATGTGAGGAAAAATGAATGTGTCATTTGAGCATTTAAGCCAACACTTTAAAAAACAAAACAAAACACACACACATAGACCACCTCTCTGTGTTTCCAGTCCCAGTGTGGTCTGTGCGAAAGGAAGTGACCCTGAGTTTTGACATGTGGGTGGTTGAGCATTCCTCCAGCGGCGGTAAAGATATAACATACTGAGAGCACCAGCTGTGTGGGGTTTTGGGATCTCTGTTTGTCGCTGTCGATTTCAACTGACTTAAAATAGAATCGTTTTATTTTTCATTAGACTTTTCTTTGAAAACAACAACACTCGCTCTTTTCACTTATTTCATAATGTGTATTATAATATATAAATAAAGTGTATGTTAAATGTTATTTTTACATGCATATTTTACATATACAGTTGAAGACAACATTTTTAGCCCTCCTGTGAAATCTTAATTCTTTTTTAAATATTTCCCAGGTGCTGTTTAATGGAGAGAAAATTTCTTTAAATTTGTAATAACTGATTTATTTTGTCTTTGCCATGATACCAGTACATCTTTTTACTAGTTATTTGGCAAGATACTAGTATTCAGCTTAAAGTGTAATTTAACGGAAGGAAAAGGAAATTAAGATAAAGAGAGGAAAAATATAATAGGAAATAATGTGAAAAATTGCTGTGGAAATATTTTTAAAATAATTTACATTTCTCAGGAGGGTTAATCGTTTTGCAAGTCTGTAATAAAATGAAAGCAAAGTAAAAATGTTTATATTTGTTACTATTTTGTTGGCAATTAATTAACACATTTTCTTTTAATTAAGAATAGTTCATTCATTCATTCATTCATTTTCCTTCAGCTTAGTCCCTTATTTATCAGGGGTCGCCACAGCGGAATGAACCGCCAACTTATCCAGCATATGTTTTAGGCAGCGGATGCCCTTCTAGCCGCAACCCATTACTGGGAAACACCCATACCCTCTCACATTCACACACACTCATACACTACGGCCAATTAAGTTTATTCAATTCACCTATATAGCCTATAGATCTTTGGACTGTGGGAGAAACCGAAGCACCCAGAGGAAACCCACGCCAAAACGGGGAGAACATGCAAACTCCACACAGAAACGCCAACTGACCCAGCCAAGGCTCGAACCAGCGACCTTCTTGCTGTGAGGCGACAGTGCTAATCACTGAGCCACCTTGCTGCCGAGAATAGTTTTACTTTAATAATATTATAAACTTAAAAAAAAACATTTTGTTTACTTGTTTTAGCTACTTTAAGATGTTTTCATCAGTTTTTCCTGTTTTGCAGTAAACGATCACCAAGAGTACAGTATTTGTGTGTTTCTTTCTCTGTTATTATCGTCATTAAAGATAATTGAGAAAGAGAAGGTAGCAGTGGGGAAAAACTTTCACAAAAATGTTTTTCTTTTGTTGTTTTTATGTTATGTTTGTTATTTTATATATTACAGTTGTTACAAGTCTAAATTATTAGTCCTCCTGTGAATTTTGTTTTTCAAATATTACTTTTCGAATTTTTCACAGTATTTCCAATAATATTTTTTCTTCTGGAGAAAGTCTTATTTGTTTTATTTCGCCTAGAATAAAAGGAGTTTTTAATTTTTTTTAAGGTCAAAATTATTAGCCCCCTTGAGCTATATTTGTTTTCGATTGTCTACAGAACAAACCATCGTTATACAATGACTTGCCTAATTACCCTAACTTACCTAATTAATCTAGTTAAGCCTTTAAATGTCACTTTAAGCTGAATACTAGTATCTTGAAATATCTAGTACAATATTATGTACTGTCATCATGGCAAAGATCAAAGAAATCAGTTATTAGAAATGAATTATTAAAACTATTATGTTAAGAAATGTGTTGAAAAAATTTTCTTTCTGTTAAACAGAAATTGGGGCAAAAATTATACACGGGGGCTAATAATTCAGGAGGGATAATAATTCTGACTTCAACTGTATATATAAATACTCTAGCTGAAAAGTAAAAAAGTCTGTTTAAGACCATTACTTCTTAATAATTGTTTTTAAAATTCTTTTTGACACTTTTGGTAATGGCAATGAATTACATTTTTGAGTATATTTTAGTTTGTAATTCCCATTAAAGGTAATTTAGAAAGATATGCTTTAATAGTCATCAAAAAGTTAGTATTTATTTTCATTCATTCATTTACAAAAGCTGTTCTTATATTTGAAAGTAGTTTCTCGCACAGCTCAGGTGTGTTGAATAAATAAATGAATGATGTTTGGGTTCGTGTCAGGAGTGTTGAACTGATCCCCCCTCCGCCCTGAGCTGTGAGATTGTTGAACCCTGGTGTGAAGTGTGTCTTGCTGGATGTCCACACAAGTGAAAACTCCCACACTGCACTTCTCTCACCTCTTTGACTTGAGCACATTAGCACCTCTGCACGTCTAGGGTGGTTTTTGGTGACATCGTCTCATATTTTTGTCTAGAAAACATCCGACAAAGCTGAGGACCGCCATGCTTTTCTCACACATGCTCCTCACAGAACAGCGATTAGGGAATTGTTTGCACGCACACGCCAGCTGGGTTCACTTTTACCCTGCCAGAACAGCTCTAAACACTGATAACTCACTGCGGATCTGGCTGTGGTGGCCCAGCATTGTCTGGACTAGGGTGTGCATGAATGATGAATATTACAATATTCAATTTACTATAATTAGACTAAAAATAAAAACCTTCGGATTTCGCTGAATCTCTTTGGTGGTGGGAAATGGAGTGAGTCCATGATAAATATTGAGAATGCAAACTAAAATAGCAGTTATAACTGCATTCAACAAAAAAAATGAATGGCAAGAATAACACTTAAAGCTGGGGTGGAGAAATTAATTTTTCCAAGGGGCCACATTTAGAGAGCCAGACCAATACATTTAATTTGTGTATATATATATATATATATATATATATATATATAAAAACATTCAATAAACATTCATAAAAACTCTAAAGTTTAAAAAATGATAAATTTTACACAAAAAGTATTTTAAAGTATTTTAAAGACCAGCATCACAATATCAACTTCATATAAATGCCACAGGGTTGTTTCTTTGATTGCTTCACCTTAATAAATTTTTATTCATTCATTCATTCATTTACTATTTTTTATGTTCAGTGAGAGCCTGTGTTCTAGCCTGTATTGGGCTGAACAAGTCCACTTAAGTCAGGTTGAATGTGAGGTGGATATGTGATGTAATGATCATCACTGAGAGAGGATCTGTATCTGCATTTGTTAAATTGTTAATCTGAGGTAATTAGTCTACCTTTATTACTGTGTAATTCCATACAAAGTGTGAAGCTGCCTGGTTGGTTCCTGTCACATGGTTAGCTAGCGGCACTCTGCAATGTTTCGATTTTTTTCAACATGCTGCGCCTGGAAACGTGAGCGTGACATACTGCATGTGCATCCCTTCCTATTTGCGCGCTGAACTCGCGTGTCTCCATTTGAAATAATTAAAAGTGCGCAAAAGACGCTAAATATGAAAGTCCCCTTTTATTGACTCGCAATATCAGACCTGCACATTGCAAGGCCCTTTTTTCGGTTTAATTTTAATTAAATAAATACTTCACGCGGGCCGATCAAAGAAGCCCAGCGGGCCGCATGTGGCCTGGGGACCGTAAAATGCCCAGGTCTGACTTAAAGGGTTAGTTCACCCGAAAATGAAAATACTGTTAGTGATTACTCACCTTCTTGTCGTTCCAATCCCCATGAGACCTTCGTTCAACTTCAGAACACAAATGAAGATATTTTAGATGAAATCCTGGAAAAGGAATCAAAAGCATTGTCACAAAATTACATGTGAATTCTACTGTAATCATAGGTTCCTTTAATATTGCCCTTGGTAAATCTCTTTTACATATATTTGGCTGCAAATGGAGTGATTCCATGATAAATAGTGAGAATGCGAACTAAAATAGCAGTTATAACTACATTCAACAAAAAAATGAATGGCAAGAATTGCACTTGAAGGGTTAGTTCACCCAAAAATGAAAATACTATGATTACTCACCCTCTTGTTGTTCCAATCACCATGAGACCTTCGTTCATTTTCAGAACATAAATGAAGATATTTTAGAAGAAATCCTGGAGCTCTCTCATCTTCTAAAGAGAAAAATTGTGTGCACCAAAAAAAAACCTGTTAAATTATTGTGTTTGCTTATGTCTTCAAAGTCAGATTAGGTTGCTTTGCTATTGATTGCCCTTAGTAAACAAGCGCCCTGATATGTTATATGAGACAAAAGGCAAACAAAATATTTTTTCTTCTTTTTTTCCATTTGCTCTGCTCTCTGTGTAAATGCTCTCTCTATAATAATGCTTTTTGTTATGTAACTTTTTTTATTAAGCCATTTAAGTGCACCTATTTATAATATACAGTCCTTAGTACACGGTAGGGTTGTCATGATACTGGAATTCGATACCAATCGGTATTGAAATTTTAAAAACATCCATTTTCCACTAACATTTGAGCGCTGTTGAGCACGTTCTTAAACAGCGCTGATTTGCCATTGTGTTCACGTGCTCAACAGAAATGACTGTGATTGGCCGTGAAGGTCATTAGTTCACCGAACTCACCGCTGTTTACTGAGTGTAACCACAGATACAGGAACACTGGAGCGTTTTAAAGCCGTGAAGATTAGCTGGTCTGTTTATGTTAGCAGGAAGTGAACGTTTTTAAAATTTCAGTACCGATTGGAGATTACAGATTACTACATAAAAACATTATCAAAGCTCTTTTTTTGCAAGATGCTATCGGTCTAATCCGATTCAATGATTTATGCTAAGCTAAGCTAAAAGTGCTCCCACCAGACCCGGAGATCGGCTGAATGTATTCAAAAATGGTAAATCTCAGCAGATTAAGTCTAGGAGAGTTGTAATATGAGCCTACAGTATTTGCAAAATATAAATTGTCATGTTCCTTTAAATATTAATATGCCATAATTCCAAAAAATGGCCACCCATGGTCTGTAAGAGGAGGGGTCCGGGTGGGCTGCTCTCCTCTCCTCTCTTTTGCTCATGACACATTTTTTGATGCTTGACTGCACGCTGACCTTTTCCAAAATCAACACACTTCTGCTCAGAGATGTCTGAGAGCTGATGTCTCTGTCTGCCCCGTCTGTTTTCGGCTCGTCCTCCTCACACCACATATACGCTGGCTGGGGTTAAATCTGTCTGTGGCTT
The DNA here is from genome assembly GCA_903798115.1 of Danio jaintianensis. Lineage (NCBI taxonomy): Eukaryota > Metazoa > Chordata > Actinopteri > Cypriniformes > Danionidae > Danio > Danio jaintianensis. Next base: position 22,466,258 of record CAIGQV010019951.1, on the reverse strand, counting down.
TCTGGAGAAGTCCCACTCTCACAAGAGACTAAAACCAGACGTGAAAAACAAAACAAACACAGACGCTGCGAGTACTGCAGCTTTAGGGCAGAGGAGTAGCATCGCTGATAGACGTTTAAGGGGGTAATGTACTGCCATTAGCACTAAAATAAACTTAGACATCAGTGGAGGATGCTTTTATCATCATAAGAGGAGTTATTATGCAATAATGACTGACTTGATTTACATTATCCTTTTATTTTATGAAATTATCCTTCTTTTCATGATATTTCCATTTATGCATCATTGCAAGATATACGTTTTAAATAAGTGATCGAGAACAGCTAAACTCACAAGAATGGGGGCAAGCAAATATATTCAGAATGTTATTCTGATGTTCAATTAATTAATTAGTTTTTTTTTATTCATTTTATTGCATTCCACAACCAAATATTTTCACAATGTTAAAGCATTTTCCTAATATTCAGTTAATTTGTTCATTTAATTATTATTTTTTTTTATCATTATTTTTTAAATGAATGTTATATTACTCTTTCTATTGTTGTTTTATTAGCATTTTTATGTATAGTCTGTATCCTGTATAGTCATATTTTATCACTGGCCATTAAGTTGATACATTTTTTTCAAAATATTTAAAGTATTAAGTAAAATGTAGTTAAACATTTCCATGGCGTGTTTTTCCATACTGTTCAATAGTAATGGGTCGGTCTTGAACGATTCGTTCATTTTGTGCACATTTGTGCAGGTGGAGGAGAAGATTAGTTAATTTTTCGAGTCCTCTGTCGGGTTTGAGTCTTTCGTTCATCACGTAAAAGACAGAAGCCAATCATATGCAGTCAGTGCCGGAAAAAGATTTGATTCGTTCATCTCTCAAGTCCTTGGTTTGAGTCCTTCGTTCGAGTCTTTCGTTCATCACGTGAAAGACAGAAGCCAATCATATGCAGTCAGGGCTGGAAAAAGATTTGATCTGTTCATCTCTCGAGTCCTTGGTTTGAGTTCTTCGTTCATCACGTGAAAGACAGAAGCCAATCATATGCATTTAGAGCCGGAAAAATATTTGATCCATTCATTTCTTGAGTCTTCGGTTTTGAGTCATCTCTCTTTATATACCGTAATGTGATGAACAAACGCCTCAAAAACCCGAAGACTCAAAAGGTGAACTAATCATGGGTGTTTCTGGCTCAGACTGTATGCAATGATTAAGCTTATATGGGACTGTCAGTGTCAGGTGAACGAACGACTCAAATTTGAAGGCATGACAGAAGAGGTGAGCAGAGCTAATCATAGATAAAACACCAGGTAAACAATGAAGGAATATTTTTTTCTTTCTTAGTAGCATTGCATTGTACAGTAGTATTCTAGTTATGACTTGTTTGTAGTGTGATTAACGTTTGGGATAGTTGTAGATGTGTTTGGAAGCATCTCGTAAGATTTTTTATGTTATTTTGGCAAATTGAACAAATTGAACAAAATTACTTGAAAAAAGATTCATTCATCTCCATCCGAGTCAGTAAAATGATCCGAAGTTCCCATCACTACTGTTCAAGCAAGACTATCATTTTTTTTCTTGTGCCATTTTCTATATGACTATATTCAGTAACAATATAATAATGATTGTAATACATGCACTTGAGTTCATGTTGCAACATTAATGACAAATTATTCTGAATTATAATCGAATTATTCTGCACCCTGGCCATGCTTTTGTTTTGAATAGTGTTTTTGGTCTGTGGACATAGCCGTAGGGTGCAGGAGGATTAGGGCTTTTACTAATTATAAAAGGTCCAGACGGGACACTAAGAGGCGTACAGTCTAAGAATAGACACACACACACACGCACGCACGCACGCGCACACACACACACACACACACACACACACACACACACACACACACACACACACACACACACACACACACACACACACACACACACACACACACACACAAATAAAAACATTGCATTTAGAACTGTACAGTAT